>BJBW01004071.1:23511-72583 GCA_004320125.1 Scolopax mira | reverse complement strand
CTTTGTGAACAGACTCTCCCCAGCTTTCCTGTAGGCCCTCCTCAGGTACTGGAAGGCTGCTATTAGGTCTCCCCAGAACCTCCTCTTCTCCAGGCTGAACAACCCCAGCTACCTCAGCCTGTCCACGTAGCAGAGGTGCTCCAACCCCCTAATCATCTTTGTGGCCCTCCTCTGGACCTGTTCCATGAGGTCTATGTCCTTCTTATGTTGAGGGCTTCAGACCTGCACACAGTACTCCAGATGAGGTCTCACCAGAGCAAAGTGAGACAATCACTTCTCTGGACCTGCTGGCAACACTTTTTTATAGCCATTTCTACAGCGAATATCACCTAAGCATTTGATTGAGTTGGAACAGATGTTCAAGAATGGTACAATGAAAGAAACCTTGATTAAATGTGAGTGTCTTCAGTAATTACCCATTGGGAGGGTGACTTTGATAGCACTATGGGTAATGTAAGAACCACATTACTGTAATGTACACCTTTTCACATGTGTGCATGAGCACAAGTTCATGTTGTTTCCAAAGCCCCCAAATTGGCATAGGAGGGCTCTTGGGCTATACTAAGAGGTGTGCAATGTGTTCAAGAAAGTCTGATGTCGTGCAGCATGGCTGTCAAGCACTTACTGGTAACAGCTCATATGATGAGTTAAAAATGAAGAGGTAGGTAGGATACTAAACCTCTTCTGGGCCAGATTAGGAAACAGAAGGAGAAACAATCATAGCTGCAAAGCAAACATTAGTTGAATCATGTAATGGATTTACCTTGTGACTATACTGAAGTCCCAGTATGAGCAGTCATGTCTTGGGACACAGCGAGGAGAATAATCTGGTACAGAAAACAGAGAAAAAAAAAGATGAGTATGTGGAAATGTAAAAGGAGACAGATAGAAGTTCTTATGATATTCAGACTCAAAACTCTTATGGCATTTCATCTGCACCTTTTCCCTGCATTTAAGCAAACAATTGCCCAGAGTGGCAAGGATAACTCTAAAAGTACTACACCAATTCGATCTGATTCCAGATTTCAACAGGAACTATGACTACATATATTGTTTCCAGGGAGAAAGTACTCTGACATTCGGCCATAGATCCTCCTCTTTCGTGGGCAGGCATGATTTATCAGTGTTCTGGCAGAGCTCTCACTTTGAAGCATGTGTCTTGCACATTCATGTCAAGTGCACTATGTCATATGCACATGCCTTTTATCTTATCTGCCAGAAATATCCCTTGGAAATATCACAAGAGAGCCAAATGAGAACTAACCGATATTCTAGTCTACAGTAGACAGTCTGAAGCTGCAAATGATCCCGTACATCTCAAGCAATTTTGCTATTCAGGACTGGAGTGAAGATGTTTTAAAGCTGCTTAGCATATCCAGTAACAGCACACAAGGTTATTGGGTTCTGTCTGGTAATGGACAGGACAGGAACCATACATAGTGTACTAATTATGCCTGACACTCTTGGCTTCTTGAAAATGTCTTTTTAATTAGAAAATGTGGAAAAAAAGTCTAAAGCACCTAGGTAACTACAATTGAAAACCTGAGATGTACAGACTTGTTTAAGATGAAATAATACAACTGTCAACCATAATGAATGCTTTCAGTCTTTCAAATGTTGTGCAAGGAATATGTATATTAATTTTCACTTCCCCTTACTGAGTTGCTTCACCTCTCTGCTGTGATTCTCAAAGCAAAGAGGACCATTAGTGTGACAATGCAAGACATATCCACAATGATGTTCAAAGTTTTCAGAGACTTTTTCTATTTTTCTAGAGATGTTAAAAGTATCCATTTACCTTCAGGACAGAGCAACCTTCAGATCCAACACTTGAAAATGGTCTGGGACTGCCATGATAACTCAGACATCTGAGTTTGGGATGTAGATAGCCAACAATAGCTTGGCCTCATTGGAGTTAGCACTCAGGCACTGATCTCAGTGTAACTATGATTTTAACAGTGATTTTAGAGATGTCAGGGATGGTTCATGAGCCTAATTGATGGAAACATTTTCATGAATGTCAAATTTAAAAATACCATTTTTACCTCAAGCATATGGCTTGCTTCTATACTGATCCCAGGTGCAGGCTTTTTACAACACAGTATCGGGCATACCACATTTTGATTTTTACTCACACTGCTCTGGTAGTGGCATCTTCAATAGCTGAAGTTGTTGCTAGGATGTAGAAAAACATCAAGGAGCTCCAGCTCCGTGGCTGCATAGCTATATTATTGTCAATACTGAGCTGTGCAAGAGTAATTCCAAAGAGTTAACTGGGAAAACAAAAAAACTCTTTATCTGATTAAAACTTCTGCTTCAGTACCCCTCATTTTCTATGGTGCATATACAGCAGCTTAGGGAAAACAAACTAAAATCAGCTCTTCTACTGCATCTACATTTCCTTCCATTCTTCCCACAGAGGTTCCACAAAAACAGCTGCAAGTCAAGTACTCATATTGGAGAGCAAAGTAAATTCTTCGTCTTCCTCTAGTCTCCATCATGTGCTTTGCTATCAAGCAATGCCAAGGCTGGAATATAAAACAAGTTAGAAAATATCTCTATAAAATATACATATATATATGTATACACATGCTGTATACATTAGCCCAGGTGCATACAGCATACTGAACTGCTAAACATCTCTCTGCATGGTCTTCATGGGAACAGAGACCCTGTTATGGACTACTCTCATTTATTTTCCCCATACACTTGGGTTATTGTAACATCTTCTCTCCCAGCAGTGCTTCTTTTCTCTTGACCTTTTACCCTCTCTGCTTCAGTCCTTCTATGAATGGCAGTGAAACAAAAGGGGAGAAAAATCAAGAGAAGAGTAATTAACAAAACAACGACTGTTCAGCTCCTCAGAGGTATCCTTACAGAGTGACTCTCTGAGATCATCAATATAACAGAAGATACCAGTGTCAGGCATAAACAGGAATAGGCAGAACTGGGGAAAAAAAAAAAAAAAAAAAAAGGAAAAATAAAAACAGATAAGCAGAGGCTGCTTCACTTGCTTTTGAGTCCTATTTTATTAGAAGAATATAACATCAGTGAAACTAAGAGATTATGCAATTGAGGCTGGCATTGTGTTTTTAAGATACAGTTGTTCAAGTGGACTGCATGAAATCTTATGTCATGTGTGTTTGGACAGTATCAAAAGAGTAACATTGGGAGATAAGTCCACTAATACTCAGTTATTCAATACAGTATTGCCTAATTACCTGGAGACATGCTGAACGTTAAACAGCTACCAAGCCTTATCCATTTCATCTATCTGTACCTGGAGTAATAAAAGAGCTAATACAGATTGGGGAATTTCAAATGTATGCCCCAAGCATGCACATATATTACAGCAATAAAACCCAATAGCAAACCTGTTCCTTAGGCATTATTAATAGGATTTGGATAATCACAGGAAAAGCTCTTTGTGCTGAAATTATATTCTTTTTGTTGACAACAAGATATCTAATGGGACTGTGTGAAGAAAGAAAGAAAACACACTAACTGACATACCTGTTACAATAGAAAAAATGACAACTTCAGTAAACCCTCTGTGCAAGTTAATAATTTGTTATACTTTATTTCTCCCTTGCTCGTCTCAAGGACTATTTTCAAATTAAAATTCCATGGTCATGCCTTCTAGCTGGGATTAAGTACTAAACCAGTAGGTTTTTAAATGTCCATTGCAGAGATTAGAAGACCTTCTACCAGGGAGCCATGCTTGGTACACACTTCACATGGGGTCCACAGGGAGGCCCTTCTCTGAGGACACTTAGTCATTTTCTTCATCACAACATCCCTCAGTGATATTTCACATTTCCTGTGATGCTGGAGGCTGTCCTGTCATGGCTGTTGGCCAATGAAGTGAAATTCTGTGTTCCATAAAATTACTGAATATTATATTTCAAGATTCAGCACCTATTAATACAATTGCTCTTTCTACTGAGGAAAGACAGAACAAGTTATGTAAAGAGAACTTGCAGCCAAACTGGAAATGGTAAGTTTGAAAGAGGCGGATGGTGCCCACTGGCCACCCAACATGCCCTTGTCTCCATCATCCCTGTGCTTCTCCTTACATGCATTGCATTCTTCCTTGTAGCAAGATGGAAGGTAATGCCAATTCTGCTGCTTTTTCCCCTTGTTCCTGGTTTCTGTCTTTTGACAGTCAGCTTACATTCCAATGAAACGATGGCAGAAAAACAAGCATGGGTAGAAGTCACTTTCAAGGGGCATTTTACTGGTGCCAGGCTACTGAGCCGTTACTGGTTACACACTACAAACTTTCATTTTCCTGCCTGCTGGTCACATTGTACCAAAACTCCCTGCCAGGCACAGAAACCAGATGCCTGCTGCTGGTACATGAAGAAAGGAAAAGTGAGGTGACAAGACTCCTTGGGTATTATATAGCCATTTTCCTAAGCAATCCTTGGCTTCTGGAGCTCTGTACCCTCTCATACCAAGTGTCACGTGGTGGGGATAGAGGTGGGGGGTTGATTTCTTATTTCTATGATTTGTAAAAAAGTAAATGTTTATCTCAGTTTTGGCTCTGAGAGGAAGAGCAGAGAGGGTTTTAAAGGCACTTTGCATGTAAGTACTCATGGAACAATACTGTTATTCTCATGCAGCAGGTGGTAAGTAGCAGAAACAGAGGCATAGCAACTTTGCAATGCAAAATGAGCTCCAGGCATCTGGTAATTGAACCTTTTTTTTCCCTTTTGAAACCTCTTACAACACTGAATTGCATGAGGTCGATCTGACCTGTTCTTGACGGTGCTCACAGTGGTAGGAAATCTTTGTGACTCACATTTTCAATCAGGAGAACATTTTAGACTTTTTAGGTATGAAGGGAAAAAACACAACAAGAGACTGTTGATTTGCACTCATTTTTTGATGTCAAAAAGCTCTGGTTTTTATGATTTGCATTGAAGTTAGTATGTGTTAAAAGTATTTATCCAAAAGATGATGATTTGCATTGAAGTTAGTATGTGTTAAAAGTATTTATCCAAAAGATGTGTTTTCATCATACAGCCCCCAAACCAAATTTAATTAGTTCCATTATATGTGGCCTATCTTTCTGCCCTTCTTTCAAGACATATAATATTATGGATCTGTGGAAGCAGGTGATTCAGTGATTCAAAGAAGCAAGTGCAACATGGAAAATGTTTGACATTCAAAGATACTGGCAGTTCCCTGGGGCAGGTACTTCAGCATCATGACAGCCAGAACCCTCTTAATGAAAGCAGTGGCTCTGGATGGCTCAGTCTCAACTTCTTAGAGCTAGTGCAACATCTAAAAGCTAGTGCTCTGTACCTGGCACTTGTATGGGAAGGGTGGAGAAAAACAGGCCCTTCTAAAACCAAAAACCAGGAATGCAAGCAACAAGAATGTTCATCCTTCCTGGCTCTCCCAGAGGTGAGTATAGCCAAGCACCTGCAGAAATGAGCCATGGAATGAAGACAAGCAGTGACATTGGCTTCAGGTGTTCCATAAACCAGGTCCCAGGTGGCACAGCAAGGAAACAGGTCCTGTGCACACCTACCTCAAATGCCTAGAGATTGGCATTAGCCAGGAGGCCCTGTACTTGTGCAGACCCTAAGTGATACAACTCTGTTGTGGGAGCTACACTGCGAGGGCTGGAGAGCCACAGGTACCCAGAGTCACAGGCCAGCTATTTCTTTCTCCTGACTAACCTCAGCATGGCACTGCACCCTAACAGGCATATGCTGGGAAGAGGCTTATTAGCCATGCATCTCCCCAGCAAGTCTGCTCTCGCCATCTGTAAACTTTGGGAATTTGGTGTACGTAGTATTTTGGTCAAAAACCAGGGATCTGAATCTCACACCCTTCCTTAAGTTGAGTAATAGGTATTCTTTGTTCATATGACTTAAATGTGCAGGTCCCATACAATAAGTAAATGCCTTAGGATTCAGTCAACAAAGTTTTGATGACAAGTGGATGTAAAATAATTACAGGTGCCTATAGACAAAAAAATGTATCTGTCTATAAACCACCTTGTAGTCAACAATACAAGACATATTAAGAAATGGAAAAAGAAAAAAAAAAGTTTAGCTCTCACCACTAGTTCTACTGCTTGCATTTAAGTGTAATCCATAAATAACAAGGGATTGTCTCTTTCAACCATATTACATGTTTCAATTGTTAGAACAAGACAATGTATTACTTTTCTGCCATGCATTAAATTTAATAATAGTTACCATGTTGAAAGAATAATGGGAAAAACCTTTCCTTGGGTTATCAGAGGGAGAGAGCTAATATATGCCAGCAAATCCCATTATGATTATTATATATGTCTCTAGGTTGGATTCATTCATAGATTGCATAGATATGACTAAATAAGACTTCAGGCAACCATACATGAATTTTTGTAAATTGTGATCAGGCCTCAGTGCAGTGGCCACCAGGTAATGGATTAATGAGCTGTCAGTATTAAATTCATTCATTTCTCCTTATCATTTACAGAGCAGGTGGCCTCTAACTCTACCAGTCTGCATACACAGCTCTGAAAGACGAGTACCTTTTTGCAGAGAAATGGAAGGAGCAGCAGCAGACTTCATTTATCCGGAATAACATTCTGTTCATGACCTTTCATCTCCAGCACCCAGGCAGACTCAATCTGCTGGTGCTATTGACCCTGCACGGTTTGTGCAGACTGAGGTGGAATGATGATAAAGATACTGAAATAGGATAGACTTGCTGTAACTTGAAATTAAGTGAGGCCTTGAAAAAAAAAAAAAATCACATTCGAAGGATTAAAAATGTGTGCATGCATGCATATATTTGTTCAAAGAAAGCATGTAGTGATTAAATGGACTGTGTTCTGTAGATTGCATATATATTGGTTTCAGTGGAGCTGCAAGGCGTGTAAGTCAATGCAAAAAATTTGTCTTACCCTTCCCCAAAGTCAAGTCAGTCCTGGCTGCTTCTATCACATAAACAATGTAAATTCACATGCAATTTAACATGTGAATTTGACTTATAAAAAAGTAAAACTAAAAATGCTGGAAAGCTTTCAAAGTTATTTAAAAATATGAGGGATAACCCTTAGTCAAATAAAATATTTGGCTTGGAAAAATTAAAAAGGGTGGGAAAGAGTTCCATTTTGACCTTTAACTCAACAGGCTCGTCTGATTGAATCTCCATACGCCAAAAAAATGAAGGCGAGCGAGCAGGAGAGTTTCCTTTCCCTAGGCAGGGCCTCGGTGGGGCCACATTCCCTATCATCTCGCTTGTTTACACAGTGTGTTTATAAAAATTGCTGCAGTGCCCCATCTATTTCTGCAGTATTCCCATTACAAGCTAAAAAAGGGTACCGAGGGCTCGCTTGGGAAGGATTAGCGATATTGTGAAACAAAGTGTAATGTCCATCCGCTCCACACCAGCAGGAAGCTTTTCTACAGGTGAAGATAAAGAGGAATAGAACGAGATTTGCTGAAAGAGTTTTGTAATGCTTCTCACCCTGTCTTACTATGGTGGTAAGTGTTGTGAAGGAGTGCTTTCACCAAGAAGCTGAATTACGGTCAGCACGAAGAACCAGGCCATGCTATTGTCAGCAAGATTACTGATGGCATAATAAAATGCCATGCACAATGAAAATTTGAAAGATAGGATAGATCTGCCATTAAAGGAGGCTTTTTCTTATATGGACAGGGTTTTTCCCCTCGCTTTTTATAAGAAGACTTTTTAATGTTACATAAACAACCAAACAAACTACAGCGGGTAAAGGAATTCTTAAAGTAGCCCATAAGAAATATCAACCTGAAAACACTTGTAGTCTTTTGGGGTGTGATTTGAAGGTATGAATTAGGGTGGATATCTTAAAAAAAAAAAAAAAAAAAAAAAAAAAAAGCAGACAAGTAATCAAGTAATTTCTCAAGGAACTGTTTATGCTTACTTTTCTGAGCCCTAAACGTGTTAAAACCACTTCTGTTTTCATTCCCAAAGCACTTCCACACTGTAAGGTACTTAGCAAGGATTCAGAAATGCTGTACTTGAGCAGTGTGACATTTAGAAGGCGGGTATAATGTAAAACTGTTTCATTAAAAGCAGGTCACGTCAGGAGTGACACTAAACAGTAAGATGTTTTGTCCTGGAATAACTGAAAGTGACCTGTTTTGTCATCCATTTCTCGAAAGAATGTGGCCCAACTAGACCTTAAAACTGTGTCCTAAAACATTTGGGGACCTACCTTGCTCAGATTAGTGTGAAGTCAGATGATGTTCATTCCTAATTCTCAGGCAGTGACACCACAGAGAAGTCCACCTTCACAATTTTTTGAACAGAAATAATTCCTTCATTTGTACCTCCACGTGGATGAACGTACTCACTTAGATCCTCATCTCACTCCATTCTTATAAAACTGGAATTATATATAAGTTCTAATGGTATTAAAAACAAAAAGGACACCTACTGGTTTTAGAAAGTTACTTACAGTAGACAATAAGCCCATTTTCAGCTTTTTGGCACACGCATGTAACTTCTTCCTGAAAATATGAAAATTATGCTTTCATAAGAAAAATCATCCAACTGGTGAATCGGAAAGTAGATTTTTCTCTTATGCAGAAAAAAACCTTAGTACTTGGAATGGCAAACATTCAGACATAGCTGTTTCTTTTTGCCTTTTTCCCTCTCTTCTACCAGGTTAATGTTCTCTGTATGGAATTTTGAAGAGGTTGCCTATCTTTAGAATCATAGAATCATATGGGGTTGGAAGGGACCTCTGGAGATCATCTAGTCCAACCCCCCTGATGGAGCAGGTCTACCTAGAGCCCGTTGCACAGGAACTTGTCCAGATGGGTTTTGAATGTCTCCAGAGAAGGAGACTCCACCACCTCTCTGGGCAGCCTGTGTTCTACCACTCTTACAGTAAAGAAGTTCCTCCTCATGTTTAAGTGAAACTTCTTATACTCAAGTTTGTGCCCAGACAAACTTTATCTGACTTGCAACTTATTTCATATAATACTTTACCCATAAGTAATTACATATATATAATATATATTTTAAAAAACAATTTTCCTATCATTTTGGGTTGTGTTTTATTTTTTCCTTTCATGCACAGCACTGACCTTTTTCCCCTGCTTCCAAAAGAAATGTTTGCTCCAAAAATATGCTAACCATCCAGTGTTTTGTTTGCACTCTATTCAGGAGCTTGCATAAATATTCGAGATATACAGAGGAAGAATGAAAGAAAATGCCTGATATTCTACTTTACGTTACTGGGATTCCTTGCGGGGCTGAATCTTAGCCACGCTCATTTCACACGCTTTTGCGGACAACTATTGGCAAGCCATGTGAATCCCGGAGGCTGGATCATTTCTCCTTTCAGTGTATGAGTTTTTCTCAGTGTCCACCACCTACCTATGCAGTGCTCTGCCTTTCAACGTAGCTCACGCTGCTGGCGGCAGGCCAGCCTGCTCTCATTCTGCTTCCTCCTTCGCACCCCTCCTCTTCGCCACCCCCCAGCCTGCCTGCAGAATCCACCTGCTCCCCTTCCTCCGTAGGCTCTCCTTGACTCTTCCCTGCGTGCTTGATACCACTCCTTGATCAATCCACTCTTTCCCAATCCATATATATGAAATGGTAATGCATATAAAACGCTTTCAGTTTGCCAACTCGACGGTGTTTTGCAAGGGAGAACACTTACTCCCTTGCTTATCAGATTCATGGATATTTAGATAAATAAGACATTCTCCAGGTGGCCAGCTTCAGTGTATGTAGGAATGCTAATTGCAAGGTTGGGGAGATAAAGGCTCAATATTTTGGACAAGCAAGCAGGTTCCGAGGAGGAAAGCCATCCTCTTTGACCTGAAGACCTTCACATCTCACTGCTGACAGAGACCCAGTACATAACAAATTACCTACAGTTTGGAACTGTTCACATCAATCAATACAATCAAGTTTTCTCTTGGTTTTCTAAGGAAACAAAGCCTACACAGTCACTCTCTCGCTGTTTCCACCCGCAAGCATCTAACAACTGTTTTGGCATTGGTTTTTGATAATGGAGAGTCCTCTTTTAGATGCTACCAGTTACCAGCCAGGACTCAGGCCCACAGTACTGCAAAATGAGTATCACACAGAGGTTTAAATTAACATAACTCATTGCCAAGCACTGAGTGCAGAAACAGAAGAGACTCTGTACATGTCAGGGAAGAAACCCAATGAAGTTTGCAGAAATCTTTTTGCTATCTTTAAAAGCCCTTTGTATCAGCCCTGTGAGAATTTCTTCTACCACAAGTCTCTCTCTGTTCTCCCATTTGCAACAGGTCCTAGTCCAAAAGAGTACCAAAGCTGAGATTTAGGAACATAAATGCCCCTCAATGGTTGATGGCATTTTTCTAATGTTCTCCTGCTACTTCTAAAAATGCTTGTTCAACAGTTCTGTGATATTTTATTTCTAATTGTATGCCTTTGCTTCCCTTTTGGACTGTAAATCAAAAGAAGCCAATTTTCTACTGCTATAGGACCTTGCAGAAAACGTATTCAGCCTAAACTATATACAAAATTTAGCCACAATTGAGCAAGGAGTTTAATTACTATTATAAAAATAATAAGGAGTAATAATCTATCACTAACATTTAAAACCATTAGCTTTATCCCACTTCTAATATAGAAAATCTTCCAGGATAATTTAATACAACTACATTTCTCTTACACTCAGACAGAAATACCTTATCTCCTCTCTAGACACTTTTTCTCAGAAAGCCATCAACAATTTGTAATACTTACTGAATTTAAGAAGTTAATTGCTATCTAACTGAAATAGCTTATTATACTGGGACTACGCCTGTCTGCCAGTCGAATACACTAAAGCATTCCATTTAGCAATTTAAATTAAAATATCATTTTATAAAGTTGTTTTGGTTGTGATTGCATATTGAGATTTTAAATAATTTTGACTTAATTTCAAGGGAGATGGATTCATTCTGTATATTATCAAATTGTAATCATTTCTATGTGATTAACATTTATTTTATGTCTACATTCTTAGCATTTCCCTTCCCAATAGCTGTAGCTGTATTACACTTTTTTTAAAAAGCTGAGTCTTCTGTGCAGTGCCCGGTAGAGATGAAGCAGCAAAAAAAAAGCATGGTAAAAAAACCATACATGTGGAGTGCTACAAGCAGCCACCCCACTGCTCCCCCCAGTAGAATGCCATTGTCATGTTTCATCATACAGCCAAAAAGATAGCTCTATAATGGAAAGAAGCCTTTGTAATAGAGACAATTAGAAGTATCAGTGTGTATCCTACAGTGCTTACTTGCTAACCAAAGTCAGATTGGCCCAAACTTTTTATATTTGGTAGACAGTAATACAGACATAATGGATTTAGCACTATCGTCTCTGCAGCACATGGGTTCTTTCTCCTCTATCCTCCTTTAGTGACTACTTCAGGACTCACATGGCCATTGATGACTGGTTAAGGGATCAGGAGCACAAGTAATGTTCCCCTCTATTCATCCAGTTGCAGTGAATGATGAGGGAAGAAACAGGAAGAGTGAACAGATTAATACCTGGCTCCGAGCCTGGTGTCATGGGCAGAATTTCAGAGGTTTTGATCAAGGATCAGTTTACATGACACCAGGCCTGCTGACAACAGATGGGGAATGCCTGTCTCAAAGCAGGAGAAGGATCTTTGTGCAGGAGTAAGCAGGGCTCATTGAAAGAACTTTAAACTAGATTTGAAGGGAGAAAGGAATAAAACCAGGCTTGCTGAGAAAAGCCTGAAGGCAGCACACCAATGTTTTGGGTCAGAGTGCTACCAAGGTCCTTCAATCTGCTGTCTCAGTGGAGGTAGGCGATGGAGAACCATGCATCAGCAAAGACACAAGGGTATTGATGTGTTACAAACCATGTAAATTCCTGAGAATGATCATCATTACAGCTTCTTCCTGCAAAAAGGTGGCGGGACCAATAGCCCAACCAAAGTGCATCTACACCAATGCATGCAGCATGGACAACAAACAGGAGGGGCTGGAAGCCATTGTGCAGCAGGAAGACTATGGTGTGGTTGCCATCACGGAAACCATGGGATGACTAGCACAACTGGAGCACTGCAATGGATGTCAATAAACTCTTCAGAAAGGACAGACAAGGAAGAAGAAGCAATGGGGTAGCCCTGTATGTTAGAGAGTGTTTTGAGTGTCTAGAGCTTAATGACGTTAACAAGAGGATGGAGTGTTTATGGGTAAGAATCGGGAAAGGCCAACAAGATGGATGTCATGGTGGGATGAAGAGGATCAATCGGGATGAAGAGTGAAGAGGCAGTGAAATATTCTATAAGCAGCTGGGAGAAGTCTCACAATCACTACTCCTTGTTCTTGTGGGGGTCTTCAACTTACCAGATATTTGCTGGAAATACAAAACAGTGGAGAAAAAGCAGTCTAGGAGGTTCTTCTCCCAAATAACAAGAGACAAGGCAAGAGGAAATGGCTTCAAGTTGAAACTGGGAAGGATTAGACTGGATACTAGGAAAAAATTATTCACTGAAAGGGTTATTAAACATTGCGAAAGGGAAGCAATTGAGTCACCATCCTTGAAGGTATTTCAAAGGCAGGTAGATGTGGGACATAGTTTAGTGGTGAAGTTAGCAGTGTTAGTTTTATGGTCAGACTTGATGATCTTAAAGGTCTTTTCCAATGAAAGCAATTCTATGATTCAATTCTATGATTTTGAGAAATGAGACAGTACACACTCCACATGGGTGGAGGTGGGCATTTCTTTTCTATTTTGGTAACTACTCTCTTTGGGGTGGTATGCAAAATAGTTGACTTATCAAAGAAGTGAATAGTGTAGGTTGACTTTAGTGAATGCCTTTAGCCAAATCCAGTAAAGCAGGAAAAATAAATGTCAGGAGCAGAAAGACAAAGCATTCTGACATATTTAAATTTATCTTTTTTATTTTTCAGCTAAGTTAACTAGGGGACAGATTTTCTATTTCTTAAGCAGCAGTTGAGATGGATTACCTGGAAATAGTCTGGTTTAAATAAGTTGGATTGCTTAAGGAAGGATGCAAGAAAATATATGTCTCTGAATATGCTTCCAAAGTTGAAAGACTACTGCTTTTCTGAGTTATTAGAAAATTGTTGAAGCACAAGGATAGACTAAGAATTTAGCTTTTGACTTGCACTGAATTTCATCCAGGCAAATATTACACATAATGTGCACAGTTACAGTTGTGGTCAGTACCACTTTAAACTGAAGTGTCCTAGGTAATTGCACAAGTCCCCATATCTTTTCTGAAGGAAATGCCTTTAGCAGCAATCTGATTGAACTCATCGGAAACAAGTACCAAGCAGGAATTTACATCCTGTCTTTGTCTCAGGACTTGATCATGAGTTTACATATTTGTTTTCCCTGCTAAGGTTTATAAATGAGTCCAAGGATGGTTTGTCAATGCACATTGTGTATTATTTTTTCCCATTGTTAGCTTGTTGCTTTGGAAGACTGATGCGAAATATTCCTACTACTAGTTCTTTTGAGTCTTCAGTTAATATGCTTACAAAATAGAAAGAAAAAAAAAATCTCCAAGGTAACAGCACCAGTCCAGCAGCGGAAGGAATTTAGAAAATTACAGTCTTTGGAAAGATGCTGTATAAAGTAGGAACAACACAATCCAGAGGGCAGTTTTTTGTTTTAAAAAACTGCACAGGCAAGTTACAGCAACTGTATTTAAAGCTTATTCATTCATGAAACGACAAAAGGACAGGGTTTTTTTTTGTGTGTAGTTTGGTTTATGTTTTTTTTAATAAAGGAAATTATGTCATCAAAAAGCAAGGTATAGAAGAGTCTAGCGTTAAGGACGTTATTTGCGAGGAAGATTTTTAAATTTTGAATATCAAAGTAAGGAATATCCTGGTAAACTTACCAAGAACAAAATGAGATTGGCTTGCTGTGAAATTAGGTACTTTATCTGAGCCTCTCCAACTGTACAAGGTTAAACTAATTGTCACTTACATAGTTCTAAACAGATTTTTCTCTCCCTGTCAAAAGATAGAGTGTAGGCAGTCACGGGTCCCCTCCTAGTCAAAGTGGAAAACTCCAGGAACAGGCTACGACAGCCAGTGCTGCAGAATCTACTGAAGGCCACCCATTAGTCAACTCCATATCAACTTCTCCTCTGTTTAATTGCCTGATCAACCGATGGACCTCTGTTACTCTAATCCCAGCAGAGGGACAGTATTTCTGCTAATCACATAGACAGCGCTAAAGAGGAGCTAAGAACAGGTGAGAACCCATCCTCTCCCTTAACTGTTCACGGATAGCATCATGTTAAATTCCATGTTGGTCTGAGGGTTCGTTATAATTTTGTTACAGTTATGTTTTCTTATTATTTCCATAGTTAAAATGTATTGGAATGCCTGAATATACAGAGTTGGAAATATCTAGATTTTTTTTTCTTCAGGTGTATAGGACATACCACATAAGCTCACCTAGCTTTTTGTTAATAATTTTTAATTTGAGATGGACTGAAACTAGAAAATTGCCTCTGAACCTCTTTAAATCTGCTAGAGAAATATTTATTTCTCTAGAAGAAAGATCACCTTTGGATTTATGCTTTCTGCACCAGTTTTTGCAGATGTACATCTGCCAAACATGCCAGATCTTCATCAGATCTACATTTACACCCTACTCCCTTCTCTGTTATAAGCTCAGGTTCTTCAGATGTTTCTTTATCAAAGTATAAGAATAAAATTTCCTTCAGAAAGTTGTGCAATTTCTGTCAAAGAAGAAGGAAAGAGCAACTGCAGAACTCCATTACAAAAACAGGCCATCGGCTTCCCTCAGTCTTGAGCTGCACAACGTCATATGAAAAAAACAGCAGGACAGAAAGAGAAATCTATTTTAAGGTTAGGAGGTATCTTTAAACACTTTCTACCTCCACCAGTTTCAAGCTTTGATTTGCACCTATAAAGACATCCCAAGAATTACACTCTCAGCCTTCTCTACATTTAAAGAAATTTTAGTTTAATAAGCCTGTCGAGTGTTCCTAGCCTGCTAACAATGTTCGCTATCTTTTTAATTGAATTTGGGATATTTCACAATAAAATTCCAATTGGTTAATTGTCTGTGCATTGAAAACAAAAGATTTGTTTAACTTATGTCAGTAAAAAAGCCTCACCTGAGACTGGAGGTTGTCTAAAAGTAGACACTTCAATCAACATGGGTTGGGAGAAGGAAAATCCATTCCTGGAAAATTAAGTTAATTCACACTGCGCACACACACAAAAAAGAAAGGCACAAAAAGAATTGGTTGCCAAATCCAGAGGGACTTTAAGCATCCACATTGCTGCTAAATTGGCTGAATTTTGGCCCCTGGCAGCTCTGAAAATTTACATGTAACAGAAAACCTACCTGTTTTCACATTGCATTTAACCACATGAAATACTGTCACGTTCCTTGTTTCTGTGCTCCAGTTTTTCTGTCCCTACTACCATGAGGGTCTTAGTCCAACTATAGGTCTTCTGTATGGCTACACACTGAAAATGGACAGGAGAACCTACAGAGCATTTGGGTTTTGTGTAGCAAGAAGCATTTGTTGTATCAGAATCTGTTGTACAGAAATTACATGCCCGAAACTTCTTACAAATAACAAATGAAAAAAAAAAACTGAGCTAATTATCTTCATTCCTCCATTGCTTTTGCATTAATGCACAAAGTACTGTAGAGCTCCTTACAGGGATGTAACACTTAGGCTTTCCATACTACAAGGCTGTTATGCGTAACAGTGTAGTGTTTCATGCGACAAGATTTTGCCTTGATTTCCAAGTCCTTTATAATGCTGAATTACTCAACAGACAGGACATCTGAAGGCATGGTACATATGTAGGGAGGTCATCCTTATTCACTTCAGGGACCACCTTCAGTCTCTGAAGAACTTGCAGTGAGATGTACTCTCAGAAAAGAGCTGGGAGTTCAGATATCTGGGAGACCACAGCAAAAAACTAAACAGAAAAGGTTCCGCATCTTCTTCCATTAAAGACAACAGAAAAATCCTACAGCACTACTCCATGCAGGTTTTTTTGATTCCTGAACACAACTTCTGTTCAGCATACAGTTGTGTATTAATCTTAGAGTTTACCATCTTCATCTCTGATATTTATTCTCTTATTTACTAAGGCACTGCACTATCACCCACTTTTGTATAATCACAGAGATTAAAGTAAAGAATTTGGGTCAAAATGAATGCTTTCTTCCCATCTTTGCCTTTTCTTGACTTACTGTGAGGAGAGTTGCTTGAAGGACTTACCCTCCAAATAAACTATTTTTACAATCCCAAACCCAAAAGCTTTTGAAGTCAACATATACTTTTAGTCCTTCAGTTACACATGCTAAGTTTTCCAGAAATCCCCCTAGTACAAATGTGTGTGTGTGTGTGTATACATGCACGCCCTTTATTAACTTGGCAAGGAAGCAAGGACAAAGAAGACTTAGTAGCAAATTATTTAGATAAGAGCTAAAAATCTATAAAAGACTGAAAAGCTATCTTGCTGTTCTGTTCTTTTCTCCTCCTTAAAACATTGCTATTCCAGAGAAGTGCAAGAAGAGCAGCTTTGGGAAATGAAGCCCTTCCTACAACCTCAGAATGGGTTATCAGTGTCATCAACATACATCTTTGTTCTGCTTTTTCATCCTTGTGTGAGTCCAGTCCCCCATGACTTCCTTAACCCACTGCCAGCTAGGTTAGCCAAAGCAACAGCAATTAACATAATACACCCATCTTTCCCTTAGAAATGAGGATGAAATACAAACATGCCCATTTCACACAGGCTAAAGAGCAGCTGTCAGATTATCCTTACCCTCAGCCTCTGCAAACTTGGCTCAAGAGCCATGGAAAGTCTCCTGCTGACAAACCCCCTCACACAACCAGTGCTGCAAAAAGCAGCAAACAAGCTGTGGTCTAATAAGCTGATTGCAATCAGCTGTGTTGTGTGAAAGGTCTGACGAATGGAAGGGGAGGACAAATGAAGCAAGAAGTCTTGTCTCCCGGGTGAAGGTGCCCAGATGTCAGCATGTTGGTCTCTACCTGGTGGTAGAAGTGCACAAGCAGCCTCTGGAAGGAAGGCAGCTCAGAGACCCTGCCCTGTGGCTGGCTTAATGCCCAGAAAGACATTGAGGTGTTGGAGTGAGTCCAGAGAAGGGCAACAAAGCTGGTGAGGGGTCTGGAGCACAAGCCTTATGAGGAGAGGCTGAGGAGCTGGGGTTGTTTAGTCTGGGGAGGAGGAGACTGAGGGGAGACCTTCTCGCTCTCTACAACTACCTGAACGGAGGCTGTAGAGAGATGAGGGTCGGTCTCTTTTCCTAGGTCACAGATGATAGGACAAGGGGTAATGGTTTCAAGTTGTGCCAGGGGAGGTTCAGGTTAGATATTAGGAAATATTTCTTTCCTGAAAGGGTTGTCAGGCATTGGAATGGGCTGCCCAGGGAAGTGGTTAAGGCACCATCCCTGGAGGTGTTAAAAAAATGAGTTGACATGGTGCTCAGGGATATGGATTAGTGTTGGGTTGGTGTTGTTTTGTGTGTGGTGTGTGGAGGGGTTTTTTTGTTTTGTTTTGTTTTGTTTTGTTTTGTTTTGTTTTGTTTTGTTTTTTAATTGGTTGGACTAGATGATCTTAAAAGGTCCCTTCCAACCTAGGTGATTCTGTGAAAGGTACCTTTCAGGGTATGAACCACCTGTTGAGCCTGTAATTAATATAAGGACTAATCACCATAGTGGTGGCCCCAAGTTGGCAGACATGGGTGACCGGGCTGGGCAGAGGGCCTGTTCCTTCAACAGGAACCAAGGCAGCGGGGAAGAACACAGGTGCAAGGAAAAACATGGGGTCTCTAGGTGAGGCAGCCACGCTTGCCCCTGCCCTCCCCACCTCCAGCCATGCCACCTGCACTGGCATCGCCCAGCTTTGCCCCCGCTTCCCCATGGGGGGGAAATAATAAAATATCAAGTTTCCCAATTTTCCAAACACTGCTATAACAATGAGCTGTTACTGCACCTGCTTCCTTAGTGCTGAGCAGGCGGCCGCAGCTCACCTCCGGCTGCAGAGGCGAGCCTGGCCTGTGGTGATTAACTCCAGGAGAACACAATGGTCAACATCTGAGCCGCCTGTGTGCCAAGGAGCCGTGTTTTCCTTGTTTATCTTGCACAGCAAGTTTTCAGCACGGCTTTTTCACAAAGGCCGTGCCTACTCCAAATTCCCAGACGGTGAGTCAGCCTTGGTCCCCGGGTGAACCTGAGCCACGTGATGGAGGGTGAGGAAACTTCACCCCGTGGAGGGGTCAGGCGGGCTTTATTTTAAAAAATCGAACCTGTTTCCTACTGGCATGCTCTAGCCTCATCCAGCAAGTAAACAACTCATGTGGAGGCCAATGTTCGGTGCTCGCCGTGCCTCTCCTGCTCCCTGCCCTATCTATCCAGCCTAAGGAAAGCATCTGCTTTTCACCAACGCTTGGCATTTTGTCCTATTGGTGTAGATGTGTGATTACCCTATTTTTTTATCAAGGTTGTGTAATCTATGTACATTACAGGGCTGTCATCTTAATTCCCGAGCCACCCAAGCTACCAGTCTGAAGTGCAGGGTGTGGATGTGCTGTCTCCAGCACAACCCAACAAGAAGAACAGGCCTTTGAGGTCATGAGCAGCCAGTTGGAAATTAGAGCAGCCCTGGGGCTAAGGAAATTCAGAGGCAGTAGAAGGTTTCAGCTAAGCAAGAAAAAAGTCCAGCCTGCAGAGGTTGTGCTACAAGGACATTCACATCCCACAGCATTTGCCATCTCACTAACATCTCACTAACAATGGCTTGTTAGAAGTGAAAAGTATGAAGCTGATGATATTTTGCACCACCTTCAAACTTTTGTAGCATATAGCAATGACATCTGCAATCCATTTTTGTTAGAACATTATGGATAATATTCTGTAAGGGTATCACATCATGCTATGAAGTAGGGAGCAATTGTCATGAAAAAAGAATTTATTATCACTGCTAAAGATGGCCCCAAAATGCCTAGAATAACCTTTGTAAGATGCAAGGATCTTTTGCTCTATCCTTCATGCTGGATATAACTTCATACCACTGTTGTGTTGTGAATCTAACTGTAAATTCAAGGAAGGCCAAACCTCAATATCAGTGTGATCTCAGTGTCTATGATGCTGCTGTAGTGACACCCTGTGAAGTCCAGCCCAGGTCTGCTCAGTGATTCTTGTCCTCAGTTCCTTCTACCTTTGTCCTCTATCATGTTGTTCACCTTTTCAGAGCTTGCCCTGTGTTACAAGTTGGGGGTGAGGGGAGTGATGGTGATGTGGTGTGAATAGGTCCCAGGATGGGGATACAAAGGGCTAGAAGGCCTGGGAGAAGGGTAAAAAAAAAAAGTCTCAACCTCCTCAGGCCATCCATGCACTGTATAATCCCACTACTCACATTGTTTTACCTCCTCCCTCATGCTAGCCAAAGTTTGTGCTGGCCTCCACACCAGGACAACCTTGGTCTGGCCCCAGTTCAAGTTTCACTGAAATCAAGGTGGCAGAAGGAGAAATGTCCCTCCCTTAACTTATATGGACCTTGAAGTATGTACAATTTAGAGGACAGCTGTGGGGACCAACATAGTACACCATTTAAATTACTGCTTGTTGGTTTACCTTCCATGTAATTCCGCATGGGTTTTATTATTATTATTATAAATATAATGAAATAAATATAATTAAAGTTTTGTTTTTAAACTGACTGATGTTTTTTAGTTCCTTTACCACCAAACACCACTTTCCACCATCTCCTCTCACAGGCAGGGTTAGTGGACCTTGGTGAAAGGTGTGAGCTTCAGGCTAGGAATGCCAGAGGTTTTCTGCACAATGCCCACAAAGTTTCTGAGACTGATTATGTTGTAGCTTGTTTTTAACAAATGTCAAAATGGAAAAAATCAAGCCATCAGTCCACATACTGAGCCCTTCTTTGCAAAACAGAGGACCTTTATGAGGAAGCCAGCATTCATGGTACAGTATCATAGGTGTCCAGCAACTTGTATGATGGCCATATAGATTATGCCAAGGTTTCCCCTGGAGAAAATCATGCTGGAAACCATGATTTCCATCTCCAAACCCAGAAGTTTTTCTTTTTGTAAATGAACATATGTTTTAATTTGAAGTTGTGGTGTGGAGCCTAACTTGTTGAATGGCCATTTTTAGAAAGCATTGGTAACATATGTGGGATAGTGAAGTTTTCTTTTGGTTATAAATTTTATAGTGTGTTTTTTTTCTTCTTGACAAGTACAGCAGCACAAGCTGGATGGATTAGAGCACCTCAGTCATGTCATCGTTTATATTGTCATGGACTGTCATAGTGATTGGTGCTCAGAAAGGATGCGATGAAATGTTTATGGGGAAAACTAATCACTGTTTTGTATTTTTTATTGACACTTTGTATGGTATATCCTACACTGCTTTTCTGGGGGATGGAGGGTGGCTTATTTTGCTTTTAGCCATCTAGCTCTAACAGTGGTCTGATCCTGCTCCTGCTGAAATCTTTGGGCATTTTACCACATTTGTGAGCAGGCCTGGAGTCAATATGTCTACGAATGCAATAACAGAAGCCCCAAGTCTACGATGAGCTCTAAGCAGGAGGAATTCCATCTCCATGTATGAGACCTTGCTCAGCTGGAAAACATGTCAGCATTAAGCCAGATTTTGTGCAGAGCAACTAAATAAGAGCAAAGCTTCTTTAATTTTGAAGTAGTGCTTTAATACTACAATGTCAGCTGCTGTTTTTCAGAGTCTGGGGAGCACATCTGGAGTGCTGGTACAGTTTGTCTTGCTAAAGAGCAGCATTAAGCTCTAGCATCTCCTTTCCTTGCAGAAAACAAGTTTTTACACTGTCCTCTGTGGATGCAAGGGTTAAGGGCCAGCAGACCTTCGGGCCTATAGTGAACTTGAAGAAAATATAAAGGATATATATTCTTATTTATAATAAAATGTGTAACTACATTTTTTCCCACATGCCAATCTGATTCAAAATTGGATATGCTCCATTTTAAAGAAAGGCAAGGGGGTATTTTGAAAATAGTTAGAGTAAAGACATTCACCCCAGATAGAAAGCTCTCATCCCAAATCTGGCATCCCACAAAAAGCCAAACTATTTTCCCAGATCACTCATCTCACCTGCTTAACCATGCTGGCTAATCCACTCATCAGAGGATGAGGGAGCAGCCTCTCAGCGTTTGGAGGACAGTTTTCCTTTACAGCAATGGGCTAAAGGGGGTGATGCTTTCTCTAAAGGCTCTTTTTCACAGAAAGCGGTTAAGGCAGTCCCTAGGGTGTGAGAAAATGAGAAGTGTAACTGGAGACCAGAGGTACGATAACAACTGCACACGGCTTCTGCCTCTTTCACAGGGGGAAAAAAGATTGTGCTTGACTTTCACATACCTTCCACCTCCTGGCTTTTCCTCAGCGGTGAAGGTAGTGAAGAAGGCTGAATTTAAAACAGAGGTTAAGAGGTGCCCTGCAGCATATTTGAGTCTGGTTACTTGTCGCTTGTCCCTGTGAAGACCTGTACTTTGTAGCATGTAAGAGGCAGTAGACATACTATTGGCCTCTCTCTTCATAGTACATTAAGGGAATACAGATTCAGAAACATGTCTTTTTATACCTGGAAAATAAATAGAGGTTGAAATTATGCCTTCATTAAGCACAGAGAGGTCAGGCCAGCCAGAGAGTTAATGTCTGGGATTACTGGAAACATTACCTCAAATAATGGCTTTCTAAAATCCACTTATCAAAGGATAGATGCCTGCATCTGAGGCTGTGAGAGAGCCCTGGGACAACAATCACGAGAGCGAGCTGGAAGTGAGGACAAGCCAGATCACAGTCATGTTCCTGTAGGTTGGTTTTTCCAGCCAGACTAAAGTCTTAGCTGAAGCAGCCTTCTTTGGTAAAACCAAAGAGTCAGGGTTGGTGTTCATCACTACAAATAATCTAAATGAAAGTTAGCATTTTTTTGTGGGTATGGTTTCTCACTAGCCATCTTGGCATAGAGTAATTCTTCCTGTCCACTAAGTAAGTTTTGGTATGTCTTCATTGGTATTATTTTTCATATCTGGGGTTTAGATTTCTGTATGTATGTGTGCAGAAATTATGCTTAAGAGACTAGACTGAAATTCAGTGCCCAAGAAACAGGAAAAAGTTCCAGCTACAGTCTGTCCCCTACCCCAAATCTTCAATGACACCACTTCTGTGGTGAAAACTCTTGTTCAGTGCGTATTACTCACTCCGTGCTGTACTTTTCCTTTCAGGGAGGTGAACCTGTTGAAGATCTCAGCTGTGCTGTACCCAAAACAAAATAATTTTAATTTATTTACAAATCAGTTTTGTGTCTTCTATAAGTTCTGCGACAGTTTAGTTCTAGCTTAGCTGTTAGAAGGGATTTATAAAATGGCACAAAGGTGGAACAGAGCTTCCTTGCTTCATCCATTTTCCTTAGAAACACTAAAGGCTGTGCACCCAGATTTTCCTTTATGCCTCACTCTGAGGATGTGACACTTCCTCTGAGGATCTTCCCTTCTTTTTAAACCTTTAGCATTCATAACATCATTTGGCTATGAGTTGCGTGTCCACTCTGTTGTGTGGATCACCTCCTTTTCTTTTATTCCCAGCAGTAAGCCCCTTAGTTCTTGTACCAAATATTTTCATGCTACAATGCCACCAACAAGTGGAAGGACAAGGCAAGTTTTGACTTTATGGTATGCTCTGAAGAAACTCTCCCCAACTGAAGAGCAATGTAGAGTGCAGTAAAGGAAAATCTGGGTGCACAGCCTTTCAGCTAGAAATAGGGACAGAGGAAACATATCAGCCATACACAAAACTCAGATGACAAGAGGCCTAGAGCTGCCAAAAACTCAGTAGCTAAAATTTGCTCACCAGTACTTTCTAATCAAATGACAGCATTTTAAAGCTTCTAAAGGAGGAGCAAGGCTATGCGTCTCCAAGAACACATCTGTGGTCACTGGATTAAATCTGGCAATTAGAAAGAAAAACATTTGGGTCTCTAATACTGGAGAGATTGGAGCATGTTCAGAGAAGGCCAACAAAGCTGGTGGGAGTTCTAGAGCACAAGTCTTATGAGGAATGGCTGATGGAACAGGGATTGTGTAGACAGTAGAAAAGGAGGCTGAGGGAAGACCATATCACTCGCTACAACTACCTGAAAGAAGGTTGTAGTGAGGTGGGGGTCAGTCTCTTCACTCAGGTAACAAGTGATGGGACAAGAGGAAATGGTCTCAAGTTGTGCAGGGGAGGTTTAGATAGGATATTAGGAAAAATTTCTTCACTAAAAGAGTATCAAACATTGGAACAGGCTGCCTAGGAAAGCGTATGAGTCACCATCCCTGGAGGTATTTACGGTAGGTGCCAGTGCAGCACTGAGAGAAATCTTCTAATCGTAACTTGGCGGTGTTAGGTTAATGGGTGGACTGGATGATCTGAAAGGTCTTTCCCAATCTAAACAATTCTATGATTCTATGAGATTTGCGCAGCATTTAGTCATAAGGAGATGTAAATCATTCTTTAACATGAGTTCATGAGCTCATGGATAATAGTGCTCCTTCATTTCAGTATCTAAGCCTCAAAAAAGAGAGGGACAATTATCAACTTTCTTGATAATGTTGGAGTCACAAAAGATAGCTTAAATTTACAGCGTGCTCTTCTTCCAAAGCACTGTTCTAAGTATAAGAAAAGGATAAACCACCCCCAATAGACTGAGATAGGGGTCTGAATTGTCCTGAACTAGAAGTATTTAGGTGGCCATAGCAACACCTGGCGCTTGGAACCTTTCATACGACGAGTGCATTTATACATGAACTGCGTTTCCATTTTAACGAACAAAACCATCAGCAAAGACAGGAACTGAAATTCCACTTCATTCAGAGTAACACCCAATTTGCTTATTATGTTACAGATCTCTCCCACATTTATGATTCAATTTAGGAGATAATGTCAATGAAATTGAACGTTGTGACTCGATAATAGACAGCTGCTGAAAGATAAATGCTGAAGAGAGAAGATATATCTTAAGAGAAAAAAAACCTATTTTTTTAATGGTGGGAGTTTGGTTCCATTGTGGGTGTTGCTATTATAACAACTTAGATGCTCTTATTTGTGCAATGCAATAAATGATTTTATTCTTTCCTTGATAAGTGAATATAAGATATTTGCTTTTATACTTCATTGTATTTGGCTGAAAAACTACATTCTTGTGAGTGTTCACCAACAGACGAAGAGAGTCAGTGAGGACTTGGTCTGTATTTCAGCTCCCCAGATACCTCTATCTGTTCCATCTCCTTTTATAATTACCTAAACATCAGTCATATAGATCAATGTCTTGAACTATCTGAACCAGGAGATCATTTAGAACTGCAGAAATGTTCAGCTCAGGATCTGGCAAAGACTTCTGCTTGGTAACACTTCAGTTTATACAGTATACTCGCTACAAAGATTGCATTAAAGGAAAAGTAAGATTAAACAGCAAGCACTGAGGTGTCAAAGTACCGACATTTAAAACAATAAAAAATTAAATAGGTCTGGAAAATTAAATTCAGATCCTTTGTGTGTATGCTTTACACCACAAGTCTGTGTTTTGTTTAGCATTATAAGAACCTGACCTCACATTGTCATTTGACATCTCTGCCCCTTCCCCTCTGTCTCCCTCTCTTAACTGTCTTCCTCTTTGTTTTTTTTTCCCCTAGTCTAATTTATCATTCCATCTTTGCTTCCTTTCTTTCTTCCTCATCCTTTAGTGTTTGCTGCAGCAGGCACAAAGAGTCTCTGGGGTCTCAGTTCTCATGTCTAAGCACTATGACAGCCAACCAGCGAAACAGAAGATCCACATTAGCTTCTGCCTCCCTCCCTTATATGTACTCATCACTTTGTTGCTATAAAAAAAGATAATATCCAACCATCAGTTCAGAATTTTAAGAGAATGCAAGATACTCAGTGTTTTATGCAGATGAATCTGACAGCTGGATTCTACCAAGTCTTGGAGAACCAATGGTTTTTAATTTTTCTAAGGCAGGCCAAAGGCAAACCGAATCACATTCCCTATATATAAATAGAGGAAGCTGTATTTACAAATGCATACAGACACAGCACACACAATTTCAGAGCTGACCTGCAGGACAGAGACTGCTTTCCTAGCTGTATTCATAATGAATGTTTTACCATTTTCCTCATAGTCACTGCTTACTATGTGGTGGACAACTGGTTACCTGTGGACATTATTGTCAAAGCAATCTCAAAGGCAGCATGAACAAATTCTGAGCTGCTTAAACTCACTATAAAATTAACCACAAAGTTGAAGAACATCTTGGACTCATGCTTGTCAGTTCACGTGCTAATGGACCGTACTGATGGTGGGGGAGATGATTATTCTCAGGCTACTAATGTTTGGTTTGTATGATTTGTATGCAGCATGTATTAGGAGCCCATGACCATTAATCATAGACAAAGATGGAATGATATCCTCCATAACTGCACTAAGGGAAGGGTCCCCCCTGAGTGGACCCTGGCTATACTTGTCTCAAGGATAGACCCAACACAGTCAGGCATTCTGTTCCTCTGGGCAGCCGAAATGGGCATAGGGCTACTGTTCAAAAGTGTAACAGGCAGAGCTGAGCACAGCTGCTAAGCATTGCACCTCAGCTCCCGGAATACAGACACGTTTTTCAAGTATGTTGGGGATCAGCTGTGCAAGGAGTTTCATTGACAGAAACTAATGGAAATATTGCCTAAATTGAATACTTCATACAGGTAGTTACTAAAATATTTACTAAAACATTTACAGGCATGCCACAAGGTGAAATAATTAACTGTAACATTAACAATTTTCATGGTGAGTAGTAACAATATCCTGTAGCCCATCTGTTGCTTTCAAATTACCCACACAGTGGGGGATTTCTTTTTTATATGGCCTTGCCTTCAAATTAGACACCATCATACCTCAAGACCACATAGATGTTTGGTTGCCTTCTCAGCCCACCAGCTTCAGTTAAACAGAAGCGCTATATGCTTGATGACAGTTATAAACTCTCTGAAAGGCACAAATAAAGAGGGAAGATGTTTACAACCTTTCATTCGTACTAGGTTTACTTGGCCTCAGAATGGTTATTATTTGCTCTTTGTGAATATTTCAATTAAAAGGCAGACTGCAGAACAAATTGTTTGCTACCAAGATACAATACAGCCTTTTCTGAACATCAATAATAATAATAATTATCATTATAATAGACAGTATTACAAAGGTTGTACCACATATTGGAAAAGTACACTTGAGTGTTGCTCAGTATCCAGCAGGGCTTATGAGCAAACTGATAAGTCTTCAGTAAAAAAAAAATTGAAATAAATAAACAAGTAAATAAATGGATATTCAGCTTGTTGATTTTGTCAATTTTGCATAAGTTGTCAGCTATAATACAACTGTTTCATTCGTGGCTGTATCCAGGGGGTTTCACATGCTGTGCACAAGGCACAAAAGGTAAGTTCAGATTTAAAAATTCCACTGTACTTTGCCCCATCAATAGGGATTACATGGGATTTGTTTACCCAATGTGTTTGCATTCTTTGAACATCTTTAATGGCCATATAATTTCACATGGATATAATATACTTAAAACACCTATGAATATAAACTGAATCTTCTGAAAAGGAAAATAATGCATGATTTACTAAAGAACACTAAGGGAACTTGCAATCTTTGTCAGAGTTTGAAAATTATTAATAAAAAAATGTCTTTGGCGATTGCAAGCAGCCTTGGCAGTGAAGGGGCTTGATGACTTTTTTCTTCAGTGAAATGAAAGCAAATTATTTCTATGGGGAATATTCTAAATTCTGTGCTGCAGATTACCTAAACAAATAGTGTTTTTTAATGCAATGAAGTCAAGATATTCATAGGAATTATTTTTTTTTCATAAAATTATCCACAAAGAAAAAAAATCGGAAAATGCATAATTCATGTGTTTCACAGGGAAAGGGACATTTTATTTACTATTAAAAGTAAAAAAGAGTGTCAGTTGTAAAGTAGGCTGGGTAATACTGGATCAAATTCAGTGTTATTAAAAGATGATGTGAATTAGAGACATGAGGTTCAGAAAAGAAAACCACTGAAACTGTACAGAAAAAAAAGCCTTTTGAGGTCTGGTATAGAAAAAGTAGAAGACTGGAGGATGTGGTTCAGAAGGTTTTATATGATATATTTTCTGTCAATGAGAACAGTGAGTTCATTTTTAGAAATGTGTAAACTGATATTACTGCTTACCCACTTCAATCCATCAAATTAGTTCTGTAATTACAAAATATTTTAAAGGGGGGGATGGTATTTCAAAACGTACAGAATTTGATTGTTTCGATTCTTTTATATTGTTGGTTTATACACTGAATTTACTGAATTTATGATTGTTTCTTAACATTGCATTGGGTTAGCTGTTTAGTGAATAATAGCATAAATAAAGCTGTAAGGGAACTCAGGAGATCATCTAGTTCACCCTCCAGCTCCAAGTAGGGCTATCTTCAAAGGTAGAGCAGGTTGCTCAGGGCTTTGTTCAGCTGAACTTTGAAATTCTCCAGGGATAGGGATTCTACAGTCTCTGTGGCATAACCATGATGATGTCATGGTAGTATGACGTGTCTTTTTTTAATAAAATATGTGTAGTTTGTGTCTGAATTCTATCTTTAAATACTGTCTGCATGCCACCTACAGCTATATGAGTCCTGAATTTCTTTCTCTCAGGTCAGTATGTTGACTGTATTTCAGGTATTTTCAGCGTTTTAATGATGTGTATATGAAAGATACATCAACAGAAAAAGAATATGATCCCTTTAGAATGTATTCGTTTAGAATGTAACATAACATTTGCTGTACACACATTGAATACATTTCTGTAGTACCGAATAAGTTTATTATTGCTTGAAAGCATTTGTAATTATTAATATAACTACACAGAGTAATAACTCCTAGGGACTAAGTATGTTATTTTAAGTCCTTTCCCTCTTCTTGAAGTAGCAACTAAAGCTTCGTTTCAATAAACACTTTACCAGAAAATGCTCATTTTCATTCCTTTGTGGGTGTTTTTTTTTTTCTAAAAGAAAGTGAAAAATCCTGCTTTTCTTCCAGATCTTTTTTAGGTAAAAGTTAAATGTCTGGTGTGGATTCCAAATCCCTCAGTTGGCTAAACATTCCTTAAACTCACTTAAATTAAATAACTTTGTCACTAATTTGTATGTGGTAGAGGTGAATCTAGGCTATTCTTTGAAAAAAAATATTTTTTATATTTGAAATAATATCTGTATCTTTGAAAGATTGTATGTGTTGTTTTAGACGCAGATTTGGAAGATCTATCTTGGAGGTGATGAGGAAAGACAAACTAAATGGTGAAAAGTTTTGTAGGCACTGATGAGAAGTTAAAGCCTATGGAGTGGCTCGGTGAATTTTTATCTTATTGGAGGAGGAGGAGATATTGCACTAGCTAGTGCTCCTTTTGCTGAAAATATCAAGTGCATAGAAGGTGATGAGCTCGCTTTTTAGTATCCACCCTAAATTTAATCAGCAAGATTAAAATCAGCTATGAAGCGTGTGCAAAGAATCTAACTCCTACAAACAGGCAATGTGCTCGGAGTGCTCTTTCATTTGCTGCAGTAGACCAAGGTTACACTGCTCACCTCTCAAGAAAGAATTTATCTTGATGGTGATGGGTTTGGTTTTTCTGCTTAGGGTTTGTTTTTTCCTGGTGTTTTTTATTATTTTATTTAAAAGCTGCTGTTATTGTGAAACCCCAATGGACTTCCTATTCACTCGGGTAGCCAGAATATGTGATGTTATCCATTGTGACAATTTTATTAATTCACTGTTACAATAAACCGTGACTATCTGTAGCGTGCATGCTGCATGCTGAAATTCATATGACTACATTAGTTAATAACGGGGGATTTTATCTGCCTTTCTCCATTGTTTTTTCAAACAGCTCTTTGTGAAAATTTCAAGTGTCTCCTACTCAGTAACTAGTTATAACTCCTTGTAGGTGCCTCTGTTTTCTTGTCACACGTAGCACAGAGAATGATCTGCCCTTTCTCTCCTTTTTTTTTTTATGATTGTAATTACTACTTGAAATCCCCATTTACCTTATTTTGTTAAAGCACATAAAATTACAAAAATCTTTTAATAATTAAGCACTTTCCTTATTAAAGAAATAGATTTAGTTTAGCTATTGACACTAGCATGATCCATTCTGCTAAACAGAGATTTAGGTCTTTCTGCATGTATTTAGAAATACATTGACCCAACCACAACTTTTGCTTCATTTTCTTGAAGGATAGCTTTGCTTTATTCTCACTTCAGTGACTACACAAACTATCCAACTTGGCCTGTATCAAGGGATGAAGTTCCTTTGTAGTGGTTCTAAAAAAGTGAATTTAAAAGAAGTGGCCTGAAAATTGCTCTAAATTGTCCTCCATTAATTTCAGGTAGGACTCCTAGATTTCCTGGGGAAAAATATGTCCCAAGAGCTCTACATTATTCCTCTAGCTTACCTACAACACCTGCAACCTACCAAGGCTTGTGCTATGGAAAAAATTGTTTGTTCTCCTTAAGTACAGTGCAAGTCAAATATATCAAATCTATTATGGAGATGATCATTTTAATAAGATGATTTGCACAAAAGGTTTAGCTTCATGCAAACATGCAAACATTTTTCATTTGAAAAATGTAGCAGAGTTGCTTTTAACATAAAGGATCCTTTTGCTTAAAGGGTCTAAAGTGAAGTTTCCAAAGTCAGCAAGGAAAGAAGGTGCTTTGTACCACACAGTATCAGCCTGATCCATCCCTTTGTGGTTTCAATTACAGATGACTACCTGTGCATTGCCTTCCAAAAAAAAGGAAGGTGGGCACAGTTTCACTACGTAAGCCAGTAGTGGTAACTAAAAGATGATAAGTATGTTCTTTACAATATGATGATATCAATATCCAATATCCACTGGCAAAAACACCTGTCTGGTCTTTTGTTAACAAAAGTTTGGTATTCTTTCTGGTGATTTTTTTCCCCTGATGAATATACTACAATTTTCAACAAAAACAAAATATATGGAGCAATTTTTCCTACAATTTTCCCAAAGGATTTCTATAGGGAACCCAACATTTTAGAAGGAAATTACCTGAATAGCCTTCCCTCTTCTGCCAAGTGTCTTTACTGCACCAAACATTAAATGCCACTGTGCACTCCAGCAATAGCATAATACATGTATTGCCCCTCCATGAGCAGGGGAAAACTGTATGCTGAATTATTCTCATCACTGTAAATCTCAGGAAGATTTATAGTCCTTTTTCTATACTTTATCCAAAATAGCTGATCACGACTATACAATGATAAAGACCCAGGCACTAAAAATACTTTAACTGCAGTTTATACTCCAATTTAATAAATGAATAATGTCTTCAACTATCCCATGTATTAATTATGCCACAGCTTCTTCTCCTTATAAGGGTTTGAGAGATGACACAGTAAGGATGCAGCCTACCAGGCTGCTTTGTCATCACTTCATGGGTTTGGAGGAGGAGGGAAGGGGGGAGGTTGCTTACTAAAACATACCATCTCTTTGAATTTAAGTAGAGTTTTACATCTCTGCCACCCATATAATCCTTTTGCTGATCTCTTTAGAAATAAGACCCCAAAATCAGGGAAGTGAGTGAGTGAGTACCTTTTCTGCACAGTGAATCCACTCCTGATGCTGTTGGTAGAGAATATCCTCTGTCACTCACTAGTCCTCCGTGTTGTGTGATCTGCAGGCAGGGATTTGTGTATGAAGCTGGGCTTAAAGAGAAATTGGGAAACCAATTTCTCTCAACTGTGCCATAACTGTAAGGATGACTTATTTCTCTGGAGGAAAAAAAAAAAAGAAAAAAGCATATATATATACATAAATTTAGCTGGAGCTGGAATAAAAATGCATGGGAAGGGAGAGGGCATATTCCTTTTTTATTATATTCCACTGCTGGAAAGCCATTCCTTTCACTCTTTAGCACTTAAGTACAAATGTATATGCCATTTATCTTCTAAAGCCTCTTTTTGCTACAGAATTCTTGAATTTGTTCTGGTGTTCAAGTTCACTTGACAATTTGATTATTTGTTGTATTAGATCAGGTAGATAGAGGTCCTCCGTCTTCAGACAAATTGTCATTCAGTGCAGGACCTCTGTCTATTCACCAGCTTACCTGTGTCGCTTAAACTGTGATTGCTTGTATCTGCATATCCACAAAGCCATGGCATGTCGCTTCACTTCTGTGTTTTCACTTGCTCAGCATATCCTCTCCTGATACCTAAATTTAGATTCAGTAGCAATTCAGTCTGCAACTCATACTGCTGACAGGGTAGACAGTTCCGTGGTGATATTCTCTCTGACGTGCTGAACGCTGCACAAGACAGAGAAGAAATCATTAATGTATTAAACTTAACAAGATGACAATTAATGGAGAACATGGCTCTCTGGATGTGTTTCAAGCATACGTTTAAAATATGAATATCAATTCTTTTGCAATCTTAACTGTTCTCTATTCAAGTTTCCTAATTGGGATTGAGTGCTACTAATTGTATTGACCTGATCTCAAGCCACTTGTGCCAGGATTGATTTTGTAGGAGGATGAGCGTTCTGAACCCAATTCTGCAAGTGCTTCTTATGCACATGCCTAACTTTAAGCCATATGAATAGTTCAATTTCGCAAAAGGTCATTCTTGTGCTCTCAGGTTGAACGTGTACTCAGCTGCTTTGTTGGAGCAGGGTAGGAGCATGCACGCCATTTAGTAGTTTTTCACCCAGAACATTTTATTTTATCCAATATCTTGTTGCTTGGCTTCCAGATAAATCATTCAGACCAAAGACTCCCCTTTAAATCTTCCTTTCCTTTCTGGGAAGGAAGCTTCCCAGCTGTTTAACTAAAGCTGTTTAACTAAAGCTCCATGTTTTAAACTGCTGCTATGCCAAACAATGTGTTTTGGATTAGCCTGACACTATTTAGAATTGAGTTCTTTTCAGCAAATTAAGAAAAAACTAAAGAAGCCATGGTGACAACTAAGTAGGGATTTTGCATCAGTTTTAAGTTAGACATGTATAGCCAAAAAATCTCCTTGACTTTCCCTATTATCACACATCACTTGAGCTGTGTCTGTCCTGGTGTGGGATAGCACAAGGAGAAAGGAATCACAGGCCCACTGTGTCTGTGTGTTTTCTCTTAATTTTGTGGCATATGTTACATATTAAATTTAAACCTAAATTTATTTCACTGCAACTTAAGCATAGTCAGATTATTTTGAGTTGCCCATGGTCCAGAAAACTACTGGAGAGAGTCCAGCATAGGCCAACGAAGATGATTAAGGGATTGGAGAACCTCCCTTACGAGGAAAGGCTCAAGGAGCTGTGACTCTTTAGCCTGGACAAACAAAGGCTGACGGGAGACCTTATTTATGTTTATAAGTATCAAAAGGGTGGGTTGAAGGATGTTGGAGCTGGGTTCCTTTCAGTGGTTTCCATTGACAGGACAAGGGGCTTAAGCTGGAATGTAGGAAGTTCCATTCAAATATGAGGAAAAACTTTCCAGTGAGGCTGACGGAGCCCTGGAAGAGGCTGCCCAGGGAGATTGTGGAGTTCCCTTCTCTGGAGATCCTCAAGACCCACCTGGACGCAGTTCTGAATGATGTGCTCCAGGCGTTCCTGCTTTAGCAGGGGAGTTGGACTAGATGATCTCTAGAGGTCCCTTCCAACTCTGACAATTCCATGATTAATGTATATCCTCCCATTATTATGATCAAACTGAGAAAGCTCAAGTGGTGTCAAACCAGAGCTGATAGATCACATGGGTCATAAAATACTTCTGAGACCCATTTATGCCTAGTCCATGCAAGTTTCTCGAGAACACAAGTCGCATCTTAGATTAATGCACCATGTAATCATGTATCATGCATCAGTAATAGCAACACAACCAGGATAAACATAGCACATGTAGGGAGCCTGAGCTGGTGAAATCTAGTTTATCTGAAGTCTAGTTTATGAATGCTCTTCCAAAACTGCTAACACAGTTCTTCACCTAGAAATACATCAGTGGCCTTCTGCTTCTTACAGTAAAAAGAAACGTAGACCACATTCCACAGCATGGAAAAACAGTTCAGGAAAAGTTCTTTGCAACAAAAATGCATTCTTGCTTAAGAGCGTCTAGCATCCTCTGCCCAACCCAAAACCACAGAGGCAGAGTGACAAATAAGTCTCCCTCTCTAAAGCCATAACGAAGGGCTATATTAACAAGGCAATAAAAAAGCTTGTCATAAATCAACTGCTTAGTTTTTTCAGGGAACATCAAAAACTTGCCTCAGTTTCAGCCCGTTCCACCCTCTACACCAAAACCTCCCAGGGGCTTTCAGTCACTTGGTCCCGTGGGGGAGTCTTGCTCTCTCTGTGGGAGGTCTGGTGAGGATGGTGCCCACCCATGGCTTGAAATATGCAACCTCTGTCCTCTCTACCCATCCACAGTGGTGCAACAAGGAGTCCAGAAAGCTTATTTGTGTATAATTTTTTTCTGTTTCTACAGAAACAGTATGGCAACATCATCCTTGCAAAGAAAAGATAAGAAAGCATCAGGCTGAAGCATGACCTTTTCTTCCATACAGTCATTTTATTGTGGCTATACATTAATGAGTAGCAGGATCCTAAAGAGCAGCAGATGTAGAACTCATACTCTCATGTTACTGGTTAATTGTTTACTATATATCAAATTCAATAGACTAGCTCTCATGGTGGGAAATTTCTTGGTACAAAAGTGCGAGGGTGTGCACGCACACACACCTATGTGTGCACAGACCCATGCGTGTGCATGTGTGTGTTGAACAGCTTCCTATGGGAAGTGATGTTTTAACAGTGTGTTTGCTGGAGCAAACGGGGTTCACGCAATTCCAAAGCAGATGCAAGATATCCATATGCTATGCTTTTTTATCTCTTAAACCAGATTTACTGCGAAAATCTGTGCAGTGTGTGCTGGTGATTTTTAGCTTATCTATTTATCTCTGCTGGGTCTTGGACTTTTTCCTTGTTTTACTTGTTTGTGAGCCGCCTGGTAGAAGACTCATTAGCATTTACTGAGTTGATAAACAGTTTCTATTCTCCAGTCTTGTTATCATTTTCTATTACATTTTCTGAATCCATTATTTTTATTCACTGATACCCAGCCTTGTAAAAACAACTTTGAATAACCAGCACATTAAAATGAAACACCCGTTAGAAAACATTTGTTAAGAAATATCTGTCCCCTGTTCTTTGATGAGCTTTCTTACTATTCTAAGAAAAAATTTTGGAATCAAGTTCCTTACGTCTAGACTGCCCAACAGTTAGATAACAGAAGCACCCATCTAGTCTGTCTATCTATCTACGTAGCTAGCTATGTATCTTTTGTTTCCTTACTGAAACCTTTTTCCTGGATAGTTTATTTTCTGAGCAGAAATTTGCAACATCTGAAACAAAGTGAATAAACTGTTGAATATGCTGTTATCCAAAACTGTCCCCCAAAAGGGAATACTTTGTGGTGTTTTCTTTCAATTCTCACATCCTTGATGTTTCATATTCTTTCAAAAAAAAAGGGAGTGAAAAATGAACAAGTCATGGATTTGCAGTGCTTTAATGACTTATACTAATGTATTCCTTCATCTAAATACAGATTTCTATTTAAAATTCAGTATGCAGGGGTATTATGAATTCTAGTTTAATAGATTCCAAATAATTGCCCTTTAGAAATGATGAATAGATGTTTAAAGCTACTGATAAGAATATACTATTCCTCCCCTAACAATGGGCTTTCCACATTAACTGTATCATATATGCCCAAAATTAGTTTATTATTTTTTTTTATTGATATGCAAAGTACAAGCTGATGGCAGATGGCAAATAACCCCTCACTCTAACACCAAACCCTCCCCAAAAGCCTTGTCTCTGCTACTGTTCTTGTAGGGGGACAAAAAAGAGAGATAAGAAGATAGCTTTTATATTGAAGGCAAGCCACTGAAATGCAGATGATGCCATCCTCTCTTGTACTCAGTTTTCAGATTTTCTGGCATAAAAAGAATAAGATATAAGGTTGAATTAATGACGAGATTTTGCAAAACTGCAATTCAAGAAGCTTACTCTGTGCTGTTCATGCTATCTCTGACTGCCCTTTAAAACAACCATTCTAGACTTGTTCTTTCATTTAGAAGATGAGCATCCAGAAATACTGAAATTAAAAATACATTATTCATATATTCAACATAGGAATGACCTGACAAAAATTTCACTTAACAGAGCTGATGGTTTCTTCATAACATATGAAACCCTTTGAAAACACCAGCAAAATAGATTAAATGCATCCACAGTTGAATTTGCAGTTATGCATACAACACTATACTGGAAATTTCTGAGGTTGTGTGTGTTTTCTGTGCTGAACACACCTGCTGTACTTACACGCAACACTTGGGAAAATATATGCAAAACGTGAATCTATTAGAAAACTCACACAAACAGCTGTTTCTTTAAACACACGGGGGGAGGAGGAGGTATTTGTGAAGTATTATCTCAAATATTTAAGGAGACATAGAAAGATATTGGACACTGACACCAGTGTCTGTCAAACAATGTAGTAATGCTGAAGTTATAAAAAAGTATATAGGGGTTTTCATTACACAATAAATGAGTTCTACCAAGCTTTAGATTACAAGTAGAAATAAAATGCTTGCTGTGTGAAAAGTAAATAAATATATATAGATATAAAATTGCATTTAAAAACATTAATATTTCCTATTATGCACATATTGCAGAATGTGACATCCTTGTGCTAGTGCTCACTTGCTCTCTCTGTCCATAAGTGACTGGATGTAATTGTATTTGTGTACAGAGATTGCATTTTAGCCGTGTGTTTGCTGCTGGAAAAATATTTGCCCGTGTCCTTGTTTACCAAAGCTAAAAGAAAAAAGAAAACCTTTTTGTTCTTTCCTAGAGGTTAGAAAGTTGCTGTAGGAATTGTTTTGCTTTCCTCATTTTCATCTTTCTACCTGGAAGCAACTTAGATTTGCTTTCTAATTAATTTTCCCTTGGCAAAGTTAGCAACACCACAAGAGGTCCTAAAAGTGGGTTGAAGCAATTTTATGTCTTAACCATAGTTGGTCTATAATACTTGGCTCTGGTCCCCTCTAGCCTTTTAATTTTTTTTCTATAGGAGCAGGGCAGCTAACCTCCTCTCAGGGCCTTTTTTTCCTCCCTCTGGGGTAGGCTGCCTTCTCCACACACCACTGGTACCCAGAAAAGAATGGTTCTTCTGTTTGTCTGGCTGCCTGCATATTGCATCCATTGCTCCATTCAGCCTGTCTTTTCAGCTCGGCTAGCTGCTGTACAACTTGGCTTTTGTGCTCTACTGCCAGGGGTTTTCTGAAGCCAGACGCTTTTTGAAAAGAGGGTGTATTTGCATAAACAATACCATGTGAGGAGGTCTGCTGGAAACAAAATCAAAATTCAGCTGAGCAAATCTTCCTGAGCAACCCATTTCTTGCAACCCACACCTCCTATCGTTACCATCTGTGTACTAAATTATGGCCGTAAACGTGTGCAGCTTTTTCTTTTCACTTGCGGTGTTGTACGGATTCCTCTTATCAGCTGAGGTATATTTTGTTTTCAAATTTAGGCCTGAACAGAGACCCTTAAACAGAATTTGGTATATGGAATGAGAAAAACATGGTTGTGTTAAATAAGGAACAGAAGGCCAGCCATGCATCAGCTAGCTTGCAACCCAGATTGGATTTGTACTGAAGGCTCATCAAAATGCATATCAGAAACAAGATCTACCCATCAGCTTGCTGAGATTTCAGGTCAGTGATGGCAGGGCAGCTTTATCAGAACAGAGCAGGGAGAGGAAGGCTTACTGCTGTGGCTTATAGATGAAGGAATCATTCTGGAAGTATGTGTGCTTAAAATAAGTCTCTGGTGGCTTAAAATATTGGATATACTGAATGCATGTGTATGCACATAAACACAAATATACAGAGGTCATACATATGTATACATGAGTGAATTCATGTATATTTCTATGCGAAAGTGCACACATGGTCTATGTTACATCTCTCTGTGCATTTACAATATCTTACCCATGGGAATAAAAATAATTAGGCTAACCCTGCAAAAAGGCAGACAGGCAAACCAAAAGTAGCCACATGGAAAAAAAGAAGAATACAGTTTCATAAGTCACTGCTCAAATCTCCCACTTATTTGCATTTTTTATTCAAATATCCATCTAGGTAACGCATCTCTCACTATTCCATTAAATTGCAATCTTAATTTTGTTTTCTTGCTCGGATGCTTTGGATATAATTAATAATATTCTAAATGCACCTCCCCTACTGCATTAGGTCTGTAATACGGCATCTTCTGGTTTGCACTGCCTATTAAACCCCACTCCTCTGTCAGAAAAATGGTGCCTATGGATGCATTCAGCATATAAAAATACCATGAATGAAGGGGTTCTCCTTCTTCCCCACCACCTTGATCACTGACCACTTTCTGAGCCCCAGTACCGAGCACATTGGGAGAAGCTTGGTTGTCTCCGAGTGTTGACTCCATCCATGGGTTAAAACAACATGCACCGGGGATTTTTGTGCTCCTGTTTTATTGATCTGGTTTCTTCTCACACAAATCCAAGCTCAGGCGAGCAGTTTAAACAGTTAAACAGAAAGTCTTATATCTTGTCACCTATATACAGGAGTCCTATCTCCCTTCCCAGGCATCTCCCAAGTGTCTGAAGTCATTGCTATGAGTCAGACTTCACTTCTGCCCTGGGGCTCCAGTCCAGGGTGTGTCTTACCCCAAGGATGTACCCAAATGGGCAGGAAGTGGAAAACTGGGAGGAAATACATTCATTTCATAAAATTTTCAAGTTCTGTGTAAGATGTGGAGCTCTATTATTCTTACTTGGAAAGCAAAATGGCCCATTTTATATAACACTGGAAAATGAAGACCAATGAAGATCCTGTTTAGGAACTGGGCTTAGTAACTCTTTTTACCAGGTTTCAGTTTGGGGGAATCGTCCCTTTACGGCATTTGCCATTTGTTACATGAAAAAAACTGCTACACAAAAAACACGTATAAACCACATCCATTAGTGTTTAATAGATATGCTAGAGATAGAAATGCCTGCTACATAACATCTGTAAATATGATTTTGTTATTCTACTTGATTGCCCATAATAAAGCTTCCATTATTTTGAAATTAAATGCATGACCAGTATTCCTTATTCAAACCACCCCCAGTATTAGTTTATAACATAAGTGACTGTATCAAGTAAAAGAAAAAACAATGATAAAAATAACCAGAATTTTGTGCTTGACCAATGAAATCCAAAATACCTGCTACAATAATGTCATAAAATTGTGATTTATGTGCCCTAACATTTCCAGGGTGAGAGCTCAGCACACAAGAATTGGTTTCAGTTATACCGTAGCTAAGGAATGCTGCTTCTTGAGCCATGATTTTATTAATGTGGTTGCCATAATTGCATCTGTCCTTTACAAGAAGAGTGAACAAAAGCAGCCTGGGGAACCTGTGAGATAGGCAGACACTGCTCAAAGTAGCTGCTGATAAAAATTTGGTATTGACAGAAGTGGAAATTTGAACACAAGGTGCATCAGCAGGTCTGGGTGAGCTGCAACATCAAACCTGGGACAGATGAAGATCTGAAACTGGCCATGAGTACTCTTCTAGTGGCAGTCTTGGACACAGGCATAACAAATGGCCATCAACTCCAACAGAATCGCAAGCTCAGAGACCATATTTGTCTCCTGCTTCCTAGTATGGTATGGACTGAGTCTTTCCCAAGCTCAGTCTTCTGTGTATGCCCCTGTTTAGCCCTGCAAGGCCAAACAAGGTCCTCTGTCTCTCCAAAAGCTAGATGTGACACCATTACTACCTCATCCAGCTCACTCAGTTCCTGGCTGGTACTCTCACATATCTCCTTCTACTGAGGTCTGAAACAAGATCTATCCATTTCAACTGGTCCCTGCAGTGGGGTTGAAACTGTTATAACCTCATAGAGCCTTCTGCTGATGTCAACAGGAAAACATCTACATCGAATGTCAAACCGCCAAGGCATCTGGAGGGCAAGCTACATTCGTCTCACTGAAGGCAATTCCTCACGTTGCAGCTAGACCATAAATAGGGAGATATAGGAAAACCTCTAATTTCAACATTTGGACCATTGTCACCTCACTGGTCCAAAATATGGTATGTACTCCCTTCTTTAAAGACCAGTTAGTGTCATGATGACTGGGCTGCTTCTTTAAAACGATCCGCAAAGGAAGACTCTTTCTAAAACAAAGCTTACAGATATGTCAGAAAAGCAGAACTTGCACTTGAGTGATTAGCAGTTATGTATCCTGCAGTTAATAGGTTCTGTATGTTAGCATATACATTAATCTGTATGTTAATCTCTCTACTTTTCTGAGGATTTTCTCTATATTACCCTCCCTGCTCAGAAAAAAATAAAAAAAAAAAAAAAAAATTCACAGAAGAAACGATAGACTTTATGTAAGAGAGAAATTGCCTGATTAGCATTAGCCGTGTACTCATTATAGTGCAAGAAAAATTAGAGGGGAGGGGAGGGTTGGAAGCAAGAGAGAAGGAAGAGTGAATTCTGTGGTGTTTGCAGAATGTGTTTTTCACGGAGCCTGCAGAGCACTTTGGAGGGGGGTTTGCATGACTAGATTTTGTAATCCTCATAACTTGGAAATCAATAAGATAAATGGAGGAGAACTGAACAGCTAGTGGCTTCAGTCTTGATGATCCCAGGATAAATCCTTTTAATAAACATGAAACTGCAGCAGAGCAGAAACTCTAAGTCCTACTTTTGATTTAAAGATGTTTTTCTCTGTATCTGATACATTTCTCAGGATTTATTCTCCTCCTACCTTTTCAATTTTATGTCTCTGGCTACCCATACGGTTAATTGGTTTTTTGCATTTATTCTCCAATGATCAAGCATGCATATATGTACATAACACATTAATACATGCAAACACTGGGAACATACATATAGTTTTGCTTTGTAGTGGCTCCCAAGAAGACTTAATGGAAAATTACTGTCATCCTATAGTTGTTTTGTTCATGCTTAAAACATGCAGTTGTCTGTATGGCATATTCACATTTGTGAAACATGCAGAGGGAGAGGAAAAGGAGGAAAATTTAGTGTCATTTAGAGACAGATACAGATATATTTTGCTGTGGTGGTGGTGACAAAGGAATTATTTAAGAAAAATGAAACAAACTGCACCATTTTCATAGCATTAGGACTCCTTCACTAGTTAATTCATCAGAATTGAAATTTGACAAGGCTTGGTTTATATAATAAATGTTTGATTAATTTATACATTTCTGCAATATAACAAGAATTTGGAAGTTCAAGATTTAATATCCAGGCTTCCCTTGATATACACAAAGGGGAAAATATATTTAGATCTCTCATTTATTTTCCAATTAACTGTTCTTTATCCATGCATTAATATTACAGATGTCTCAAGAATAATTAAAATAGATAAGCAATTTATAAAAATCTTCACATTTCATGCTAATTATCATAATGTAATGTTACATTTCTATTAGCAGCTTTTGTTCCCTCCCTCCATCCTTTACTTCTAGCAACCCTGAGGCCTTAGCCAGTCAGCACGTTATAAATCCTTGTTAAAATACGACACGAGGCTAAGAAGCTTGCAACCAAGCAAATTGGACAGTGATGGAGCTCTCCTTTCTTTACCTTCATTTCCCAACAGCCAGCCTGTCATCAAATATGAAAACAATGATGTTTTTTCACAACTTCTTGCTGTGAAGGCTAAGGGGCTCCTAGAACAAAGGGTTGTGAGTATGGACTTTGAAGAATCACAGACAGACCATAAGAAAGGCAGAGGATAGCAACTTGATCCTAGGATTCTTGTTAAAGGCATAAATCATGGTCCTGGGTAGAAACTACAGAGTCAACATATCTACTACCACTATATCACGCAATTATATTCACAAGCAATTAAGTCCCATCTGAAAATGAATTGACTTGTTTGTTCCCACCATTCCTACACAAGTTTATTGGAGTAAGAAAAAAAAGCAAGTTCAAAACAACTGATCTTGGCAACAGTTTACATTGATAAAGAGGTTTCCTTTGCTGAAACATGAGACTTCGTATCAGTAAAATGATGTATGTGCTCAAGTGTTTAAAGGAAGGGGATAAACTTGTCCAATGAATTCCCTAGAATGAACAACAAGATCAGCTCCCCTGGCAGTGACACAAATGGCCAGCACATGCACACGCAGAGGGACACGCATGTGTGCACCCCCTTCTACTCTGGTTCTGCACAGAAAAGCAAAGTGCTCAAGTCTGCTGTTAAGTTGCAGCTCTCAGCAGCCTCTTCTGCTCAGATTTTGAGCAGTAATTTGTGTTGTAATACAGATATTGTACCTCCATACGGTCCAAAAATACACTCATCTAAGTATTCAGAAATAATAACGTAGTTTAGGTTTCATTTTGGTTTTATTCCTAAAATAGACTTTGACACAAGGTGGTGGAAACGAGATATAAAATAAAAATCTTGCTCTGATGCCAAGCCCTGAAACCTTTCTTTGAGGAGAAGAATACATATGTGCATTTCCTCAGCTGCTACCTGGTCTATTGATTCAAAGCTACAACAGGTTTTTTATATTATTTAATTTATCTTTATTTATTGCAACATTGATAGTAGTCAAACTGCATTAGATAATGTACTAGATAAGATACTTTTTTAAAACCTCTTACTGAGATCCTATTGGGACTGGCATGTAATTGAAAACACTTAATGGAATATTTCAGGGCATATCGCCAGAGAATGAACAAGAGAATCACATTTCATTTTAAAATGCCATACAAAAAATCACTTAAAATGATCATAGCTGTGGTTTAGTGTAAAAAACGATGGGTATTATAATTTACATAGACTTTCTTTCTTTCTGAAATTATTTTCTCGCTTTGTTACATTTGACAAGTCACCCACCGTCTTTTCAGAAATGTCTGACATTCCTTTTAATTAAGTAGCGAGGGGTGACAAGCAATACATTTCTAAAAGATTGCCGACTGCATTGGGTGTGTTTTCAGCCTCTGGGACAAATCCCCAGTTGGGTCACTCCCTTGGGAAGAAAGAGCAGTGCTTACAAGTTCAGCCTTGACCTATTCTATGATGGTACAAAGGCAAATTGTAATACTCTTAGTTAGGGCTTGGTTTACACTGTCCGTACTTCTGTTAGGCCATAATAATTCTTAGGCCTTGGAGCGCTCAAAACTGTTAAGTTCTGAGTTTTCTGATGAACAACACAACAAAATCCAGACAAGGCACTTTTCAAGCTGGAGGTCTTATCATGAATTTACTGGGTGCTTGTGCAGCCCCAGACAGAAGGAGATGTCCTTCTTCATCTGTTCTTCAACTGAAGAACTGTGAGTTTAAGCAGGCTTTCCTACAATCACACAACAGACTGCCAGGAAAACTGGGAATGGCAGCCAACCTGCCTGTGCCTATCATCCTATAGACTACAGAAGGAGATCCCTGCAGCCAGCTGAATTCCACACACATTCATACTGCAAATTTACCACTGAAACTCTCCCTTGAGCATTTCTGAACAAGGAGAATTTTTGCACAAGAAAAACCGTTTGTGCAAGGAATATCGTAGTCAGGCAAAGCATTAAAAGGAGTCTTCAGCTGACACAAATTAAATGTGTGTTAAATGTGAATTAAAACAAAGAAACTCATTTCAGATGTAAATTTTCAAAACACAACTGCCTCTACACACAGAGGCAAGCATACAATATTTTGCCGATTCAGGCTCAGCCAACCTCATCCTAGGAGCCTGTTTTCATATATGTGAAGAATTACAAAGGAAATACATAAAAGTTTTGTTGTATCTGTGCAAATTCAGCAGCCTTGAGCACTCAACCCTTTAACCCTAATTTTGTAGACTAATATTGTTTAATTGCTACTGATATTTTAGCTCTAATTAATGCTAAAAGAATTCATGCCACAAAGACCATGTCACATAGCTCCATTGCATTCTAACAGCAGGCAAAGAATCCACCTGGGGCAAGTGATGGTTTAATTTAGCCTCTGTTCCTTTTGCAGTCTCCTTTGCAAGCTATATTTCAGAGCTAAACAGCACTGGATTGTTTTTACCCTAGCAACAAACAAGACAAACAGGTTCTTTCTGTGGCCTGGCATTAAAAATTAGGACTAAATCCAAATAAAAAGGTTGAACTCAAAATTCCTCTAAAGACTGTGTTTTGACATGCAACTCCTTTTTAAAATGCACAAGTCCTGTTTGTAAATAAGTCTTCTCAGATGAGTCTCTTAACATCAGACATCCAATATGTTAAAGGGTTAGCTCATCCCTTGTCTATAATCCTGGTCCAGGACCAGGATTTACATGAGCAAAGGGATGTGACCACACATTATCACCATATGTCTATGTATAGCTGCCCGCACGTTTGAGAACCACAATGGTTAATAGGCCCTTCATAAATATACAGCAATAGCAAAAAATATAGCAAATATTCTAAGAACCAGTTTGTTCCTTCCACTTGTCATTGTCTACAAAAGCCTGTGCTGCTACCAGGTGATATTCCCCGCAGGCAGAACTTTCCTGTTGGGTGCTCAGAAACAATAAGGCTCACTGGGGCTGTTCTCTTCTGTTCTTTTGAGTCCATTGGAATGATGACCCTAAATCTAGAAATTGAATGTAGTGAGGAGGCCACAATTGCCAAAACTGAGACAGCTTATCAACTTGATTCCTATTTTGCAAAGGTCAGCCCCAAGGATTCCCTGATGCTGAGAGATCTCATAGAGATAAGCCAAATGTGGAAAGAGGCTGTGTTGAGCAGAAATTTCCATACCAGAGTGAATATCAGAAATCAACACATTCAGATTTCAGCCTATGGAAAATAAGTTGAATGTGTGAGCTACCTGCATTCATGGTTTTGCCACTGGAGGTGTGGGGGGTGGGGTTTACCACCTGCTTGAGTAGCACTGGCCAATTTAATCAAAATTAAATCATGGTCTTCCTAGCTAATAAAAGAAAATCAGCTTTAGCCACAGCATTTCAAATAATGAATACCTCTTTCAGAATACGTCCAAGCCTCCAAATAAAACAATTGTCTAGCTAATATCATATCTGCCTCTTGCAAATCACATGCACATTTTCACTAAACACTCCTTTCATTGGCTTCTGAGGTACAGCGATCAAGATGGAACAGCACACAACATATGCTCACATCTGGGACATGTCAAGAGAAGGTTTTGAACCAGGGCATAACACAGAGATGCCTAAAGCAGCAATGATAAATACTTTCTCAATGGCTATGATTTAAAGCCTAGGTTTACAGTGTTTGACCTCATCTGCCTTTGACAAAGTCATAGGTACCAAATACTTATTTCTGTTTATGGTGCCAAGCTGGAGCGGATGTTGCTTTGAAGGACACAATTCACATATCCTCAGGTAGCCAAAGTGATGAACACAGGGAGGATACAAAAAATAAGTAAACAGTGTGGTGAACGTGCTATGCAATTTCACATACCTATCACAGGAGAAGGGGTTTCCAAGGGTACACATGTGGTGCTGCTTGCCAATAGACGTAGATTGTTTAACAGTCACCTCCAGGTAGTAAAAATGGTTGCCAGTTCAAGTGCCAGGTAATTTTCTAGGATAATTATTAACCTTACTGAAGTCATTAGAGTCTAGCCGCTGGGAGACTTGTGAAGTGTGAATTATCGCTATCCGTCTGACCAGGAAGAGTAGCTAATCCCCTCAAACATTTTATGCTGAGCTGGAGATTATCCCCCTTTTTAGATATTAGAAAAATCTTCAGAAAGGATCAAATTACATACAATTTTTACAGTTGTGAGCGAGCGTTTACAAGATTTCTCTTCCATTCCTCCAACACCCACCCACCACCCTTCATACCCACCCTTCTTTTCAACAACATGTTAGGAAAACACACTTCTGTCTCAGCCCTCTCTGATACTGCCATCTTCTTAGCACACCACAAACAGTGAAGTAGTGATGTGAATCTCATTATATCTTCCATGGAAAACATTTCTAAAGATGATAGCAGAGCTAACACCCTGTGCTAACGCAGTCAGAACAGCTATTTCAAGGTCCCACAGCTTCCCCTCCTCCTCCAAAGTAAAATTTGTTGTGGGGAAGATATAGACACTTTTTTTTCCCTTTTTATCAAACCACTAGTGAACTATCACTGCAAGGCAGTGTGATTACTTTCCTTTCATTCCCACCACTTTCACCCAACATTGTCCTTCAAGTTGAGCTTTTTGTACCTCTCCCAAAGCCAAATCCCACTATAGAATGTTACAAGGCCATATCCTGTGAAGGAAAGTGTGAGAAAACAAGCTCTTCTGCACCTACCAGGGCCAGCTTGCTTAAAGAAAGCATCACATATATATAGCAATGAAAAGAAATAGAGGTTAACCAGAGGGGAAGAAATTAAGAAAAGCTGTAACCCAGTTTTTTGGAGGGTCTCTTTTGAAAAGGGAAATCATGGAGCGTCACCACAGTGTGCCCTCTTGCATATGGTATTCCTCACCATTGGTATCTCAGCCCTGCAGTAACACACAACCATGTGTTTGCACATCCTTTCTCTTTGGTTGTCTGGCACAGTCATCTGTGAGGAACGTGCAGAACTTGACTATTTCTGGAACAATTGCAGAAACATGGTCTCAGTACCTCCAGAGGCGTTAATGTCTTTGTTCCAAGCCCCAGCTGATGACGCTCCCACCCATTAAGCTCCTGTCACGTACCTGCATACATACGTATTGGTGTTAAGTGTGCAGATGGAGAGATGGTTTCCTGATGTGAATTACTGCCATTTTCAACCCATGACTGGCGAGTGTCTGCCACCAGGGAAAGCAGTAAATTTCAAAAGTCTGTCCTTTGTTGATTTGTTACCCATCTCGCGGCTGCTTCCTCTCCTCCCTTCCACATGTCTCTTTTGAAATAGCACATTTCTAGTGGCATGCTTTGAAGGGATGTTCCCTTGATTAGCTTGCCCTTTCTTTTTCTATCCCCAGTGCTTTGTAAGTGCCTTGTTTGCCCCCAAGAGAAAAAAAAAAAAAACATACTGTGCTGTTGTCTTCCTTTTCAGGAAACTGCTACACGTTAGCGCACATGGGCTTGCATTCCTCATGCTGTTGGCTTTCTCTCTACCCACCTTATTTCTTGATGCAAGAGCAGAAAATACCTTCTCAAGGATAAAGGCAAAAATCTGCTATTGCACCAAGAAGGGTAAATCTATGTGACAGTATGGTTGCAGAAAATGCAACCACCCAGATTCCCATCACAGAGCAACTCCTGCTTTGCAAGGCCAAAACTGGTAGAGTGACGCCAGAACTGTGAGGCACATGGGAGTCCAACAAACACTTCCAGTCATTCCCCTAGTATCCCACAGGATTATTATTTTTTGGTCTTATTTGGGTTTGGACTTCTCTAAATGTGGCACTGGATTAAATGTGAATTTTGTATTTCTTATGCTATCTCACTTTGCCTAAGCAATTCACATGCTACTTTTGTGCCAGTAACAGACACCTTAGTTATAGAGATGGAATCTGTACTAATGAATTCTCTTTTATGGAGCATCCGGTATCTTCACTTTATTCCCTAATTTTGTCTTAAAGCTCCCAAAACACTGAGTGTCTTTTCTCCTTTTATACTCTATGTAATAAGTGAAAAAGAATCCTTTCGTTACCTCTCTTTTTTTTTTTTATATAGACATCCTAGTGATACAATTTGTAAAGTAAGAGAATGCTGGGACAGTATCATATAACAGAGGGTTTAAAACCTCTTAACTCTTTAAACCTTAACTCTTTCGTATTGACGGGCTACTTAATTTGTTGAACTTCTTGAGCCTTCTACCAGCCAATGAAAATTAAAATAAAATTGTATAATATTTTTATTTGTTTAGATAGAAGGAGGAAATAAACTATTGCAGCCTCTCTATATATAGGCTGATAAACAATCAATGCATGTAGCTATAGATCCTGCTTAATCACAGTCCAGAAACCATTGCATATCAAAAGCAATATTATTCTTTTCATAAAGCGTAAGGTTGAGATGTGGGAGTTCTTTTCCTTGCTTCCTTTCCAGGATTTTTTGATTAATTCAGCACATGGCTTGAGTAAATAATTTCTTACTTTTGTTTTAATTGCACCATTTTGTACATTTGGGTATTTTTACATTGTTCACTCTCTGGAGTGAAGCTATGTGTGCTCATACAGTGCTTAGTGCACAGTGGCTCTAAGCTCAAGTAAAGCCTCTAACTAATTTCTAAGTAAATACCACCCAAAGAAAGAATTCAAGTCATCAGGTTTTGTTCCACAAAGACTTCCTTGCTGGCCGATAAAAGGTATGAGACTTTCCCTCTCTTTAATCTTGGAGGACCCAACCATGTGTTTGCATTGGTAAGAGAAAAATCAAAACATCGCTGTATTGTGCTGGTTGGGGGGAAGAGGTAGGGAAGGTCAGTCTAGACAGGAAAAATGGGTGGGAAGAATTGCTTCACAGGTCTGTGCCTGTCAAGTTACTCTGTGAACAGGCTGATGCTCTCTTGTTAGACAAGGAGACTCTTGTACCCCTAAAGGTGCCACCAGCATCTTTCAGTTACGTAACAAAGTATCCCGAAAATACATCAAATTAATAATGCCTGCTAATCAGTTTTTATATACCTTGATGCTGAAAGTGAAGGTCTCCAGGGAAATTTGTTTTATTTAATTTATATATTGCATCCCACGATTGACTTTTAGATGAATTTAAAATAAATATTTGAGTGACATGACTGCTCTATCAATGTTGGCACAATGGCAGCAAGTCCCTTGTCAATAAATAAAGCCAGTCTGGGTCTTTTATCTTAATTTGCTCCTTGTAGAAGTCTGTTACAACACACGCACCCTCTGAGAGCTAGTAGTCTTTCTTCTGTAATGGTAGCCTTTTTGAGACTATGTGCATTCCCAATTATGTTATGTTCTACTAATTACAATGTCAATATTGTCCCTAACTTTAAAAATTAATGTTGACCGTCTCTCCTCCTAATATATTTAGAGTGAGCAGTCACATCACCTCCTCTACCTTTATTTTGCCAAGCTAAAAAAAATAAAAAAAATAAAAAAAATCTTTTTCACTCAGGTTTGATCACTCTTAGTGCAGCCCATTCTCTAGAGGCCCTTCTCCGCACCCGTTCCAAATTGGATCACTCCTGCTTAAAAATGAAATCTTAGGAGAGGCTGCAGAGCATCAGATGTGGTTTTCCTTATGATATAACACCACAGATTTTTGTTGTATAGGATGTCACTTCGGGGAATTAGTTGCCTGAGCATCACTTCATCTATTTCATCTGGCTTTTCTGATTTTTCCACAATGAAGTTTCTTCCTCCCTCCTCCTCCCCGCCCCCAGCCCCAGTCCTCATTTCCTAACAAATATATACAACATATATAATGTAGTTTTTTTTTTACAAGAATCAAGTCTAGGAGTTATTACTGTTTTCCAGACTTTCCCATTTTACCACGTGCGAACCACTTGCTTTCTAGCCACCATTTACTTACTACAGACTTAGAAGCAGCTGTAAACTTGGTAAGGTTGTCTGATATTTTTTTGATTCCCAGATATTTCCTCTGCTATTTGAATGTGTTACAGAGCCCCAGAAACCCATCTAAGCATTTTCCTTGGAGTGGAAGGTGGGCAAAGTCACAGAATCACAGAATCACTAGGTTGGAAGGGACCTTTTAAGATCATCTAGTCCAACCAATTAAAAAAAAAAACAACCCAAAACCAACCAAACAAACAGAAGAAACACCAAAACCACAAATTAACAAAAAAAAACCCAAACCCACACTACACCCAAAACCAACACCACTACTAATCCATATTCCCGAGCACTATGTCAACTCGTCTCTTGAACACCTCCAGGGATGGTGTCTCAACCACC
>BJBW01004071.1:0-23401 GCA_004320125.1 Scolopax mira | reverse complement strand
CAGCTCCTTCAGCCTCTCCTCATAAGGCTTGTGCTCCAGACCCTTCACCGGCTTTGTTGCCCTTCTCTGGACTCACTCCAGCACCTCAATGTCTTTCTTGTGGTAGGGGGCCCAAAACTGGACACAGTACTCGAGGTGGGGTCTCACCAGTGCCGAGTACAGGGGGACAATGACCTCTCAGGTCCTACTCACCACACTGTTCTTCATACAGGCCAAGATGCTCTTGGCCTTCTTGGTCACCTGGACACACTGCTGGCTCATGTTCAGCCAACAGTCGACCAACACCCCCAGGTCCTTTTCTGCCAGGCAGCTCTCTCTTGTGGCCCAAGTGCAGGACCTGTCACTTGGCCTTATTGAATCTCATTCTGTTGGTCTCAGCCCATGCATCCAGCCTGTCCAGATCCCAACCTCTCTATCTTCCAGCAGACCAACACTCCCACCCAACTTGGTGTTGTCTGCAAATTTGCTGAGGGTGCACTCAATTCCCTCGTCCAGATCATTAATAAAGATGTTGAAGAGAACCGGCCTCAGTACCAAGCCCTGTGGGACACCACTCGTGACTGGTCGCCAACTGGATTTAAGTCACCACAGTCAATGGCACAACAATGTCCTATTGAGCAATGCTGCAACCAAAATACTGAAGATGAAGCCAGCCTCTTACCCAAGATCAGTGGGGTGAATAGAGGTTTGAGAAGATTAAAAAGTAAAATCAAGATTTTTCATAGTCCTTTTCCTTTATATACAGAGAATTCTGATTGGAGGACTGTGTTCATGGGAATTTGGAGGGCAAAGTCCTACGTGCTGCACTCAATCAAACTGTTTGGGTCCATGGGACCTTGCTTGAGTAAACAGGGGGTTTCAGAGTATTTGGAATCTAGGCTTATTAATTGTTCCACTCTGTACACATCTTGGGTCATGAAAGTTTTAAATTTTATTCTTACTAAGCCTGAAATGGAAGACTGACTCCTCTTGCATCCAATACTCAGGAAGAGTTCTTTCAATTGAGTAAAAGCATTCCCATATGTGTTTATTTCAAGGAAGTGTGTCCATTTTCAGTTCTTTAGTTTCCTTGATTTCATTTCCTGAGATGTAAATCTTCTCTGGAGTCCCTGCCATAGCTTTTTTCTTTCTTTCTTTCTATTCTTCATTTATTGCTACAGTCCAGGCTCAGATTCATCAATTTTCAGCCTGGGTGAATTTAAAAAAAAAAAACCACACAATTAACTTCTTCTTGTTGTGTACATCTAAATATGGTAGTATCTTTTTCCTATGAAAAGCTTTGCCAAGAACCTGTTAATCTAACCTTGTGTCATTATATCTTTCATGGAAATCCATGATGTGGAGAGGTCTTTACCATCTGCTTCCATCAGGGGGGTTATCTCAGTGTCTAGACACTGTAGTGATAGGCTTTTTAGGGTTGCTGATAGATAGACGGGGCTTTGGGGAAGCTTGCATTTAATCCTCTTCAGATGTGGATGGATGTTTTCCTGCAGTCTGGGATGAAGTTCAGGATTGTATTTCAAACAAATTTGTCCTGGAGTGTAAATGGCGCAACTTTGGTTAACAGTAAACTTTAACAGGTCTGAGGGACTAAAAGTGGTATTTAATAATAGGCGAATCAGAGAGTCTGCATTTTGATACAAGATATGTTTCTCTTCTTTTGCTTTTTTAACACAAATTAAAGTTCTTCAAGCAGAGTAAAAAATTATTCATATTTTTTAAATGGTAATAGTTTCCTTCAAGAAAACATAAAAAACTTAAAAGATCAGTGTATGTGCCTGTATGTGCATGATGCTTTTGTCCCTGACACTTTAAAATAGATAGATTATTTAAAAAAATAACATTAAATTCTTGCTAGCTAGTCACCATTTTTTTATTTCGGTGCAATTCTGTTTTCAGAAAATGACAATAAGGCAAACAAACATGCTCCTGCCCCCTGTTGCGTTCTGTTTTTCGTGTGAGTACAATGCAGCAACGTTTGGGTCTTGAACAACAGAAAGCAGTGTCTCTTCTGAAAACCTGCCTCCATGGAAACTTTTAAAACTGCCAGACGTTCCTGCGCTGTGAGCTTTACGTCCTCCAGCAGCACTCCTGGTGTTCCCACAGTCCCCCAGTGCAAGGAGCACAGTTTCCCCAGAGAGGTGGTCATTGCCTCCATGGTCGAGTGGTTCTAAAGATGCCAAAAGAGCTTTTACCTGGCAGGAGGAGGTCCCTATCGAGGTGCTCGTTCTTTATCTATGCTCTTCTCTGGTTGCTCTGAGTGCAGCTCTTGACAGCTCCCTCCACCTCAACCTGATCACTTGTGAGCCTCCCTCATGTCGTTCTTGCCCTGGCTCCTACTCTTGGTCCCAGCTCCCCAGATGTCTTGCACATTGAATTTGGTTACTTTGGGTAGTACGGCTGGGATATGCACAACTCCCCTTCAAGAGAACTAGTTCATCAAGGAGAGCTCCTCAGGGACCAAGTCTGGCACTGATCTTATTTGTATTATTTACCAGTACAAAAGTAGGAGTGTGAATCAGTCAGTGAATGACGATTGGCCATTGGCAAGGACAGAAAACTTGTCAATATGGAAAACAGAAGGAAGATCTTATTGCCCTTCCAGATTGAGGAGCTAGAAATACAAGTAAAATCATGCATTTTAAGAGCTAGTAATATCTGCTATGAGATGGAATCAGATGAAAATAAGTTAGAGAGGGCAGATGTGTCCAGATTAGTCACATGCAGGTGGTTGGAGGTAGCACTATGATACGATACGGTTAGGAAAAAGATACATATAGCCCTTGCAGACACACAACAACTATCTCCAGCGGAGGAAAGAAAGCATTCTTGCAAGAGCAGAGGACTGAGCTGAGTGACCTCCCCACATCGCTCCTTCTGAGTCCAAAGCTGCTTCAAGCAGCTTGAGATTGTGAAGGAGCACAACAAAGCAGGGGCAGCCTTTCTTCAGGTTTTTTTTTTTTTTTTACTTTTTCTGTTTCAATTCAAGCCATAGTACTAAAGTGAAGAGACACCAAAACTTTAACATTCCTGCCCAGAATTTAACTGTCCTCCTGAACAACCTTCTACAATTCTGACCGCCTCAACTCCCCGGTCCCCAGGGTATAGCTTTGCTCTTCTCTCCCTCATTCAGAGGCTTGTCTAATCAAGCTTTCAAACCTTTTTTCAGCCTGGTTCATCGGTGGGAAACAAATCTGCACAGCACTGGAAAAGGGATTTAAGATTCCACTCTGGAGAGGAGTCCCACATATTGGCTAAGACATGTTTGCAGTCACATCAGTGACTGTACAACAGGAACCCCTTCATGAAGGGCTGAAGGGCAGTTTAATTTGCTGCCTCTTCAGTCATTTACCTGTCGAAAGGGGCTGTTACAATGCAATGTGCATTTGACATAATAGGCTGGATTAGGTTCATCAACACACCAAATGCAAGCTGCTGACCAGCCATGGAGCTTATCAAGACTGTTGTGTGCCACCTTGGCATGTACCCACCCCAAAATGTTCACTGCCAGGTCTGTAAGCTATCCAAGTCTCTTCCAACACAAGGTTGTTCTGCAATGATACTGCCCTTTGTCCACCAAAAGTCAAAACTAGTAAATTATCACCACTGAGCCAAGCAGAGGTTCAGGTACACACTTCTGCACAGAGGAGCACAATTCAGTTCTTCCAATGGAAGTTTTATGCCACCTTTCCTGAAATGGTTTTCTTGAAAGGTTACTTGAGTGTTTTCCTCTAAAGTACAGTAAACTGAGCATTACCCTTACTTGTCCTGGCAACCAATAGTGTCAACATCCCATATCTGCAGGTGAAGATATTCAGTTGAGGGATTTATGAGATATGTTCCTTGATGGCAGTCCTTCATGAAGGAAGAGTTGGTACCCTGCCTTTGCAGCACCACAGAAAGCCAAAACTAAAGTGAGTAGCTCTGGCACAGGCTGAGTTATACATTTCCTTTCAGATGTATTTAGAATCTAGAAAAATTGAAGGATAAAGCATTTTACTTGTGTTTTGCAACCAGCTAGAAGAATGTATACATACAGCTGTATGATGTTGTGTCTGATTTGCTGTATGTGTCTGAGATGCTGTATGGCTACTTGTGTCTGATTTTTGTAACCGTCGCTTGTAATTGCTATCTCACAGAGATCAGCACACAAACATGGGGTTTTCTTTTTTCTTCTCTAAGAAGTTCTAATTCCACAAGCAAAAAACTAAAAATCAGATAAATGTGAGAACAATCTGCTCTGGAAAAGAAGTACTTAGTTGTAGCTCGGAAAAAAACCAAAAAAATTGTTGGTCTGCCATATGATCAGAAAGAAAGGAAAGCAAATATAAGTATGAATACAAGTAACCATCCTATCTAATCTGCAAAATAAAATCTTATATTTCTGCTCCTCTGTGGCTTATAGCTCAGATTCGAACGCTCCAACTGCAAAAAGTGTAGGAATCTGTTAAAAACATAACTGCTTTTGACCAGCATAACTCCTCAGACTGTAATTTATCAGCTATTTAAATAGAAAGAGATTAATCATGCCTCACAAATCCTATCCTGCTGTCAATATTCAATAGTGTTTTAACATACTGAAGAGTTTGTGTTGCCCAAAACACTGGGGTGCTATGATTTACTGGCTAAGATTGATTATGTTTCTGGTAGCACAGATGGCTGAAATTTTTGTTGGGGGGATTTCTCAATATGATGGAATAAATTCTCAGCTGCTCCATCAGGGCATGAGGGTCCTTCTCACTGGGGAGAAGATGCTTACAGAGAGCCTCCCACACAACGTGCTTACAGGTGCACATCTGTCACATTCGTGACCATAGATATAGTTCTTCCTCTTTTCTCTAAATACTTTCAGACTATAATCTCCTAAAGAAAGTTTCCAAATATCAGTTAAAAACAACCAATGTAATCATAGTTTCCACTGAAATAGCAAGCGCAGGTAAACAGTTAACTGGTGAAAGGAAGAAGGTAGTTTGATCCAGCCACTACTTGGCAGATGTTGCTAAAGGTAAAATTGTGACCAGTCCAGCATAGAGGCATTAAGATGAGAGAGGAAAGCATATACACTTGCTTCTCTGTCACCTCTGTGTAGAGTTCAGGGACACACTTGCATTCCTCTGCATATAGACAGGGTAGGAAAAGAGCAAGAGAATAACCAAGAGCAATTGCAAATTCCACTTGTCATCTGTGCTAAAGTGAGGTCCAACCTTTAAGCACCAAATGATAGGTGAGTAATGTTGGTCATTTCTGAAGCAAAATGTGAGCACATACTTTTCCCTAACTTTTTTTGTTGCAGACTTCTGCAATATTTTAAATAACACATGTATGTTATTATCCTAGACTAAATGCAGATATTTAATTACTTGGTTTTTTGGGTGATGATTTGGACCCAACTCCAATTCTTCCAGATAGAATAGGGACCGTATAGACAAATGTTGCCTTTGCTGTTAAATACTTATCAGCAGGGTTAAAGAGTTGAGCGCATTTTGCTCAAAAGACATCATTCATTGACAGCAGAGCATATGCAGGACTAACAAAGGCAAAATCACCCATCTTTTCTCTGATGTCAGCCTGCTACAGACCTTCACTACTGTGAAGGATGATTTCTTACAAATGTGTTCATTTTACAGTCGGAATATAGTGTTTCTGCCCACTGCTAGAAATGGAGAAGCTTCTGCTGGCTTGGAGCAGAGACTGTCTCTCAGGAAAGCAGAACTTTCCCTGATCCCTCACTGGATGTAGAACAGCTCCTAAAGCTGAGACGTCTCACAAACAGCACCTTCCCATTACCTCTGTTCACGAGACAGGAATTCTCATGCGATGACAGATAAATGAGTGAGAAGTCTCACCGAATCACACTGTGAAATTTGCTCCTTGTTGGAGTGAGATAGTGTTCATTTTCAAACAGCTTTTTACAGAACAAGTCTCAGCTGAAACAGGTGAGAGCTGACAGGTTTGGTCCTGCACATTACATTCTTTTGTAAGCCAGAGAGTTGCTTTCTGTGAAGCTTTTCCATGCTGCATCAAAAAAGAATAATCTTTTGTCTTGCATATATGCTGTAGGCAGAGCCCACTTAACTGTAACAGTGGATGGGATATGGGATTTATAAGGAAAGCTACACTTGTAAATCAAGAGAAGAAAAAAAATAAGGCTTCATACATTTAAAGGATTATATTTCAACCTATAGAATGTTAAGAAAATAAGTTTCAATAGGTGCTACTAACAAGACAAAGCTTCCATGAGAATTTCAAGCATTAGATACAACTTGTTGGGCTTCAGGTTCTCCTGTTCTCCATGAACCTTAGCCTGTGAATAAGAGGAAACATTCAGCCTAATATTTGGCAAACCTACCTCTGTATTCTACTTTATCATCATTCATATCAACTTATGACTTGCACACTGGAGGGGAAGGAGTCACAGAGGAGGAGGAAGGAGGGGTGAAGTTGCAGAAGTAATGAATGTAAGATGCAGTGGGAGATTTCAGTTAAGCTTTCGGGAAAATCCAACCTCAAGCCTCAAATTCTGTGTTGCAGAAGCCAGTTCTCTACCACAAGAATGAAAACCAGTCTTTCAAATCTAATAAGTCTGAGGCATTTTGCCTGTGTACTATAGACAAAGCTTATTTTTAATGCTGGGGAAAAATTAAAAGCTAACAATTAAAAATAAAAGCCGTAACTAGAACACACAATCTCTTACTATAAAAATATAAACAACTATACATATATGTGGGGAACATACTAGCTGATATGTTATCAATGGCTCTGTTTATTGCTAATTTGAGGACAGATGCTGATGCCTTTTCTCCTGAGTCAACTCTTACTCTTCAAGCAACTCTATCATTGACTGAAACAGACTTGCAAGAGGAGTGAAGTTCTGCTTGAGTACTCCTTAAGGGTGTCAGCACCTGGCCCTAGAAGCCACATTAATTTTAAATATACTTATGGAAACAGAACAATGTTTAGGCATTACCACTTTTGATTGCTAAACTGCTATGACAAACTTTGCCAGCTGGCCCACGCATGCACAAAACAGACTAGAAACATTTGCATCCAGCACAGAGTGGTTAAAGAATAAGTTTTATATGTTTGGGAATGCACACACACGCACACAATTCAGCTGTTTGAAGTAGAACTGGCTTGAGCATAAGACAGTCCAGAAGCTTTTACCATTGATTGTAAAAAAAGGCTTAGGTAACATGGTTCTGCTTGGTGCTGTCTACAAAGCAGAGCATCTGAACTAGAAGCATGGCTGTGTGACTCCTTTGAGAGTGAGAAAGCATCCAGCTGCTCCTCTTGTAAAAAATTATGGGAGACAGGACACAGAGAAGGACCTTCTCAGATCCTCTAGACCCCCATCTCTGTGTCAATAAACACAGAGTTGCATCTGTTAGGGTATACCTAGTGGTTGTGCTTTACTTCAGTCATGGTTTAGGCTGAATCAGCCAACGAATAATACAATAGATGATCTAACCCGACCTCTTGTTCCTAGGAGAGGAAAGGAGGGATAAAGATATTTATGAGTTTAGAAGGAACCAACCTACTTTAATGAAATATTACTAATAAAATAAAAAGGAAATAATGAAATAGATACCACATAATATCAAGCTCTGAGGATGACCTCACCAGCAGGCACTCGGGATGTCCCAGACAGGACTCAGTGATGGATGGGAACTGGATTTTGGATCTAGAGGCCTTGGAATCAAAAGCAGACAAACAGAGTCCTCTTCAGACATCAGCCATTGAAGAAAGATGTTTGACCCTTTGATCTCTCAGTTTTTATACTGAGCATAGGACAGATGGGATGGAATACCCTGTTGGTCAGGTTGGGGTCACCTGTCCTGTCTATTTCTTCCTGCAAGTTGGACCCCTCTACATTTTTCCATTTCTGATCCTCCAGCAGGGCAAATAAAGTTAGCTGACTTTGGTTTTTATAGCAATAAGTGTAAGGAAGAGCCTTTCTGCACACCATAAACAAAAGTTTTATCATTCAGAGAACAAACAGTTTTCTGCACAATGAGCTGTTAATTTCAGAGAGGTAGAAGAGGCTTAGCTGAGATGTAAAATCACTGAACAGAAAGTTGGTTCTGTTCTACCTCAAACCAGGACGATTTCCTATATCTTTTCACCAACAGAACAGCAGGAAATGAAAACACTGAAGGTACTAGAAATTCAGACAGGAAGGCAGATGATCTGTTCTGCTTCTGAGAAAACCTAAGACCACCAGAGACCAAGAACATCCAAGCAGACACGGGGACTTATTGAAGGTACTGGAGCCAAATTAAGCATTTCTTTTAAAAAAAATTATCATGAGTATCATTAATATTTGTGTATGAGGAAACAACACTGCTTTTCTGACTAATTCACTAGAAGAAAGCCAGTGTCATCAGTGAAGAGTTATCAGTCAGGAGAGGTGCATTAAATTGATCATAAACCTTCGTTTGCTTCTCTGTCATATTTGTCTATATGTCCTGGTTTCGTGTCCAAGAGTCACAGGATCACAAGAGCACAGACCTGGCTGGAAGGGACCTCAAGTGTCTCTAACCCAACTTTCTGCCCAAAGCAGAGTCAGCTGCAGGATCAGACCAGGTTGCTCAGGACTTTATCCAAGCAGGTCTTGGAAACCTCCAAGGATGGAGACTGCACAATGTTCCTGGGCTTTTGCTCCACTGCTTGCCTGTCTTCATGGGAAAGCAATTTCTTCTACTATACAGTCTGAACCTCTCTCATTTTAACTTACGCCCATTGCTTCCCCTTCCCACCACACACTGCTGTTAAGAGTTTGGCTCCATCTTCTCAAGCCCTGTTGAGAAAGGCAAATATACCAACAGGTATACAACGATGGGAAATTTTACAATCAGATTTAGTATGAGCATATTACCAGCTTTATGACATTTTCTGAAGGCGGAGTGTTATATGTAAAGCAATACAGCCATAGCAAAATTGACCAATTCTGGCAGAATATAGAGAAACAATCCTTCAAGAGATTAAACATTTACCAAAAATAGACCAATCTGACTAGTATTATGTAAAATTATAACTCAAAGAATTATTTTCTATGTGGGTCCTCAGAGATAAATAAGTACACAGAAATTCTCTAAGGATTTGAGACTCACATGGCTGCCACCACCACAACTCCCCTGTCAACCTCCCCCCTAGTGGTAGCTCTCTGTTACAGATATTTTTTTAATGCTGCTTTTTAAGAAAGAGTACAACAATAGTCTCTTCAACATCCTTTGAAAACAGGCATGAACTAGGTAGGAGTACAGCAGGTGGAAAAATCTTCATACATGTGAAAAAGAAATGTTTTAAAGCAGATGGTGATCACTTGTTCAAGTCAACTAAAAAGAGGCATTGGTTTTCTTTGCATGAAAGATACTAGCAAAAGACTCCAGTTACCAGGGCAGTGAAGGGTGGGCCATATGGGGATTCTGTGAGAGTAAGTTCAGTAAAGCCTGATAAGAACATGTTAACATCTGTTGGAGGTGAAAGGTCTGCCTTGGGATACTTCTGCTTCAAGACAAGAGTTAGATAGAGTTTGATTTCTGTCCACATTCTGGATTCATGTTATCCACCCTGATCTCACGGTGGACAGAGATCACATTCTTTGTCACATTGAAGGGTTAGCTCACAAGCTTTTAATGTCACATAAGAATTCCACTGAATTTTTCACTGAATTTTTAGAGTTGGAAGGGACTGTAGATATCATCCAGTCCAACTCCCCTGCTGAAGCAGGATTGCCCACAGCTAGAGCATGTCACTCAGGATGGCATCCAGGCAGGTCTTGAAAACCTCCAAAGGGGACTCCACGACCTCCCTGGGCAGCCTGTTCCAGGGCTCTGTCACCCTCACTGTGAAGCAGGTTTATCTCATATTTGAGTGGAACTTCCCATGTTCCAGCTTGAGCTCATTGGCCCTCATCCTCTCACTGGCAGCCACTGAAAAGAATTTGGCTCCCTCCTCCTTCAACCCACCCTTTAGATAGTTGTAGGCATTAATGTGTCCCCTCAGCCTTCTCTTCTCCAGGCTAAAGAGTCCCAGCTCTCTCAGCCTTTCCTCATAAGGGAGATGCTCCAACCCCTTAGTCATCTTGGCTGCCCTTCACTGGACTCTCTCCAGCAGCTCCCTGTTCTTCTTGAACTGGGGAGCCCAGAACTGGATGCAGTATTCCAGTTGTGGCCTCACCAGTGTTGAGTAGAGGGGGAGAATGACTTCCCTCGACCTACTAGCCACGCTCTTCCCTATGCGGCCCAGGATTCCGTTGGCCTTCGTGGCCACAAGAGCACACTGCTTGCTCATTGTCGTTTTGCTGCCTACCAGGACCCAGAATCCACAATTCAGTACTAATTAAAAAAAAAAAAAAATAAAGAGATAACTGAATCCTGGAAATAAAGAATAGAAAGAGTCTTTTGGGTGGTGCAATGACAAAAAAAAGACAGCAAAGGAGTAAGGAAGTCAAAGACCTGAAGGACAACAGAGAGATGAATGCCAAGAGAGGGCTGAGGCTGTTCTTGAGTTTGCTGAGAAAAGCGGTAGACAGTACTGTAGAATATCATAAAAGCTACCAAGCCGTAAGACTTGATTCCTGTTGCCAGCAGACTCACAGCTTCACAGAAGAGCTGTGGATGGGACAGAACCCAAGAGGAGAACAACAGCTTCAGGCTGAGAAACGCTTTTATTAGCAAAGACTTTGCACCTTTGGGTGATAAGTATCATTCACCCACATTACAGATGAGGTAACTGAGAATCAGAACTGTAGGCTGTTGGGTGTCAGGACCAGCTCCTACTCATTTTAAAGCCTATTAGAAAAGTGTTTCTTCATTACTGATGAAGTGGTACATTAGTTCTTAGCCACAAGCCTCCATGAAAGAGGTACTGCCACTGCTCTTGCCCCACAAAACCTGAGCTCCAGTGTCAGGATGTGTTTGGGTTGGCAGGACAGAATCTGGTTTGCAAATTAGAGCAGGATCTGGTTGAAGTAACTATCTGCTACAGACCTGTGCTTATAAATCTGTATTTGCATTCAGAGGGGGTTAACAGAGCATAACTTTGAGGGGAACGGCAGAAGAGTTATTTGCATAGCTACAACAGGCTTAGAACTGTTGAGTGATTGAATGAAGAATAAAAATAAATATATTCACCATGAAACAAGACAATTTGAACTCTGAGCACTTTTTCAACTATCTACGGAATATTTAATTGGTATTAAATTGCAGCTTGTGTAGTGTAAGCAGAACCCTTCATTTCTAACATGGCAATCTAACCACAGAAAAAGGAAAAACACAAATGTCCTTATAAAGTTGAAGCCTGTGGGTTTGGATTAACAAAGAGACATGATTTTTTTTTTTTTTTTAGATCAAAAATTCAGTCTGGTTTCTTTTGCAGATTTCCCATACCTCTGCCCTACCAGGCTTTGACTAAAAGGGACAGCAGTAGTACCAAAATACCTCATATATTCCTGTTCTTGCACTATTACTGGCCCAACTAAAACCAGGATACCTCTGCCTCCCCTGACCACTGGCTGACTAAATTTTGTTCTTCCAGGATGGTTATTTAAGAGGTGTGACTGTCAGACCCAGACAAGCAGTGTTTACTTCCCATGGCGACCCTCCTTCCCAGAGATTGCTGTCATTTTCCCCAGGGGCACGCGTGCTCAGAGTAAGGCAGGACCTCGTCAGCCTCCCCAAACTGTATGCAAGGCAGCTATTTTATTGCAGTGCTGCGCAAAGGGTTTTCTCCCACTTATTTTCTTGGGCAGCCACACATGTTATACATCCCCTAATGTGGGGAAGAGCTGCAGACACGGATCAAAGCTGCTAATAGAATCATGGAATAAACGAGGCTTAATAGGCTAACTACTTCAAATGTGATTAAAGTTACAAGAAACCAATCCTTCTTCTTAACCAGGCCTGGCAGTTCCAGGTTAAAAACTGATTTTGTGAGGTTAGATGCTCTTCTTCAACGTTAGCCTCATTTCTGTATTTTTCCCCTGTTCCCACAAGCTGCAATTTGCACATTTCCCGACAGAACCCTGCCAAGCCATCAAACAGACAAGCTGGCAACTTTAAGGACTGAGCAACAGTTTTAAGCAGAAAAGGAGCCAGCCAAGTACTCCGCTCCCTTCCCCCTCCCAGCAAATCTCCACAATAATTTTTTAGGTCCTGATATTTTTGCTCACCTTCTATAACCGGTAATTTATCATGTTTGCCTCTCCCTATCGCTTGCAGACCTGCATATCATATTGATTTAAAATACGAAAGACACATTAAACTTAAGAATGTTCCCTTGCAGCAGATACTGCATGCAATTGCAGCTTTATTCATGTTCACCTTTGAAGGTGTTCCACATATTAAAAATACAAAACCAAATTATTTTTTCATGCTAATTATTGTGACTGAGAGTGACCTGAATGTAAAAGGAATCATCTGTAGTAATGACAGATGAGATGCATGATCATATTTGTTCATTTCTGTAAATAGATAATGTTATTTTTATTGTTTTTCTTTGTATAATGTATTTGTAATCAGCTAGCACTAAGTCCAGGACAGGAGAAGACTTGCAACGTGGTGCTACCTAGAATACAATGAGATTAAATTGCTAAAGAATGAGAAAAGACAATATTTAGGAGCTATATTGCAGCACACCTTGGATTTTTAAAGCATCCCTCATTTTCTGCATCAGTGGGGCTATGACCATTTGCAAGGTCCATACCACCTGGTAAGGACAGCTTTTAGAAAAGGAAGAGTTACTAGTCAGAAGATACCTACTCAGTCTGTGTAATCAAGAACACCATAGAGAAGGTGCACAGGGATTGAACCTTCACTGCCTGTCATAATTATGAGAGCTAGGGGAACTCAAATGAAATTAGCAGGTGTCAGGTTTAAAACAAACAAAAGGAAGGACCTTCTTTTAACCCATTACACTATGGAAATTCATTACCACAGGATGTTGTGGAAGCCAAAAGCTTGCACAGCTCCAAAAAGTGATTAGACAAGATAAGGCGAGAAAAGTTAAACAAAGGCTACCAAACACAAAGGCATTGTGGCTGTTGCAGGAAGCCCTTGGCCTGTTCTTGTAGCCTTCCTGACACAACTGTCCTCGGCTACTGCCAGAGACAGGGGACTGCTCCACAGGGCCCTTTGGTCTGAAGCCAGAAGGCCATTCTTAGACTTCTGAATTAACTGGCAGCCAACGTGCCAGATCTGGCCAATAAAGCACTCCTGCCTGGCCTGCTCTTTTCCCAGAGGAGTCCAAGAATAGCTGTTCAAGAAGCAAATGCCCCCCCAGATGGCTCAGCTACACTCACTCCTAACCCAGCGGGGAGACAAAATATGGCTGCAGAGGGGGTGCAGCCTCTGCCAGACAGGGCCTCATCTCCCCAGTCCCTCACAGTGGCAGCCATCGAGCCAGCAGGCTGCTCTCCCATCCCTGGTTCCCACCAGGAAGCAGGGATCACCTTGAGGGGTTTGCTCAAGACAGGGCCAGGAGTAGCATTTATCGTGTGTGGAAAAGGAGAGGGACAGTGGCCACAGTACGAGCGGTTACTCTGTGAGAAAGGGAGATGCATCCTGCCTGCGGCATGGAGAACACGTGCACCCACAGCCTAGCCTTAGCTATGGTGAACACGCGAGCATTTTCAGCCTCACCTCTCCACTGAAACATGCCATGTCATAAAATACAGACCTAAAACGTTTTTCATCTTGTTTCTACTCCCATAGCATACATCCACTGAAGGCAATGGGAGCTTTCTGGTGGAGCATAGGATCAGCCAAAAAATGCAAGCCTGGTGGTATAGGGTTTTCCCCCTCCCCCTGTTTAATGTATTTTTTTTCCCCTCCTTATGTTACATGGCAAATACATAACCTGGTGGTTTAATTGAAATAAAATCTCTGCTCTAGCTCCTGGACGTAGCCACCTGATCTCCTTATTCAGCACAGATTATATGATTCTGAGTTCTTTGAAAGGCGGAAGCTAGAAATACCCCATAAAACCCATAAAACATAAGGTACTTCTGAATACATTTGATTTTGTAAGGTGGTGTTAATATTCAAGGAACACAAGAAGCACAAGTTCGTCATCAAGTATTCCAAAGTCTGATCAGTGTTCATTTATGAATGCATGTATAATATATAAATCTCAGTCATAAGTTCATGGGTTATGCACCTGTAAAGAAATCTGTGAAAACTTGAACAAGAAGCTGTCATCCCATCGGCCTTGAAAATCTGAGACAGCAGAGAAAGGTACATTGCTAATGGAGCTCTGGTTCTATTTTTGCTTTCTACCTAATGATTTTCCTTCTGCCTTTTATTTATTTCAGCTACTTTGCAATTTAAAAATACCTATAACACAGCAGAATAAAATACTTTGTGTTTCTAGAGATCCTTTAAGAAAACTGAGAAGGTTCCTTTAAGAACCTTCCTTACAGCCACCCTCTAGACAGAATTGCCTTTTTTAAAACCTTATTTCTCTCCCCTCCTACTTCCCCTGCCCCCCAGCTCTGGCTTCATAGAGTCAAGTATCTTTATTTGTGCAGCAGGAATTGAGCAATTATGAATAACTTCATGGTGGACAAAATATATTTTAGTCACATATACATAACCAAAGTATCATCTTTTCAGCAAGCATCACACTATCTCATCTCCAGAAAAATAAAGGACTCCTGGAAAAAGAAGTACACGCACCCCTCTTTCTTGAGCAAAAATCCCTCATCTTTCTAAAGCATTAAACTCGCCAGTTCTTTAAAATACAGCCTGCTGTATAAATCACCAAACAATGGAAGGGCTCTTAAAGAAAAAGAAATGAATCGTGATTTACTGCCATGGATGTATAGCCTTTCAAGACTCCTCCAACCACTTTTTTTCCCCCCCTTTCCATTTTTCCTTTTTCTTTTCCACTGACAAATAAGTTTCCTTATTCTTGTCCCTGCAGAGGGCAACAAAGAGCTTTGCTGCCGGTCAAATGATTTGATTTGCACCCTAATGAAATACTGTAGCCAGTTATACCATCCTGTGGCTACCAGGAGCTTGGGAGGCCCCGATATCCAGCCTGGAGCTCTGAGCTGACCCATCACCTCCCTGAACCTGGTGCTGCTGCCTGGCTGCGGGTCTGCTCCACTGGCCGGCTGGCTGGGTAGCCAGCCTCCACATCAAAGGCTTGATTGTTCTGACTTATTGGCCCATGTGTCTCTCAGGGAAAGGTATAAACCCTGCAGGGAAAAAAAAAAACGCAGGCAGGAAAGCTAGATCTGTAATCATTCAAAACATCATATAGTGTTTTGAAGGGTGGTTGGCTTGTTTTTTTCCCCCCTTCCTCTAATGCAGTTGTTGAAGTACTGGGCTTTCAGAAATCTTGAATCAATAAATCAGTTCTTCTCTGGAAGAGTAGAAATGTTGACTTAGCAAAAGCGTAGGATAATATATAAAATAAGGTTACATGTAGTAATCATTTTCAGGTTCTACACCTTGCTTTTTTTGCAGGAGATGTTACTAGAAAGCCAGAAACGTTTAAGCACACACTAGTTCAAGCTGCATTCTGCTACATACAGGTTTATTCTTAGCCATATCTCATCCCCTATCTATAGGGCTAACTAGCACTGTGTGTGTATTTGTGTAGTGTGTGTGTTAGAGTGGGGGGAGAGCAGTGCTCCCTCTGCTAGTGTGGAAGCTCCCAGCATGCCATATGCATGATGGCTCATGCCTGCAGGCTGACAGGTTCCTGTCCTCTATCTCTTCATTATCATGAACGCCTGACAGCATGGCGAAACGCTCAGACAGCAGGAGGAGTTGCACAGATCCACATCTCAGCTGCATGAATGAGCGGTATCGGTCATCAGGTAAAGGATTATACTGGCAACTTTGAGAGGCATGGAAGAAAATACAGCAGAGTCTTAAGTAGCAGGTGAGAAAAACCTAAGAGCATTTTCTGTTGGGCAAATGAGCCATGCTCCCTGACTACATACATCTAGATACAGTAATGAAGGCATGAATAGATGTCTACCAGTATGCACCCCTATGTTCCCCAAATACCTAATAGTCCTACTAAATCTCTAGAGGGTGGTGGAGGAGGAGGAGGTTCATTTGTTTGGTTTGGGGTTCTTTTTGTTGCTTTTGTTTTCAAACTAGAGGTAAGAGTAAGGAGTTGAACATCAACACAAGGCAGCGAAGACACTCACAGCAATGGCTTCTTAAGGAAGGGCAAGATAAACACCCCTTGCTGAACAACTCTCCATTGCATCTACCACAAAGCCATTCCCAGATCTTATAGCTGAGATGTTCTAAGGAAAGTAGGTAGGATGGAGCAACATCCGTCAACAGAACAACTGACAGGACTGGGCGGGGAAATCCAGGAAGGCTTTTGGCCACACCAGTCTGTTTTCCAGGTCTAAAAGAATCCGGGATAGCTCTATCCCACATTCACACAGGAAGGAAGGGTTTGCTTCCCACAGGCTTAGCCCATTGTGGGTACCCCCCCTTCCTCAGGTGACTCAGACTTTCACATGTTGTACAACCTACACAGCTGCAAGTTTAGGGCCTAAAACATGTTTAGAAACAGGGGAAAAAAAATCCTGGAAACCTATACAGAAAAAGTTAGCAATGGAAGGGTGTTTTTTCCTTGGGTCTAGTTAAAAAAAAAAAAAAAAAAAAAAAAAGAAACACAATGGTAGCTTTCATGTGAAATATCCTCTGTCAGAATGAACAGTGAAAGAATGTTTAAAGTAATGTTTACAATGATACTGGAATTTTTCCCTAAATGGACAGTTCCTCTGAACATCTCCTTCCACCCCTTCCCCCTCCAGAGTTTCCAAGGAAAATATTTGCTTTCCAAACTTGCAACATTTCCAACATTTTTAAATCTGTAGTAAGGTTAGGGTTGGGGCAAAGATCTAGACCAGTAAGGTAGGATAAAATAAGGCAGACATGTAAGACATAAACCTCAAGCTAAGTTTCTGGCTGGTACAGAAGCGTGATCCTGAGCAGGTTTGAGGACTGGTGTTTATTCCTGAGGCTGACAGCTTTTCCAAGCGTGGACAACCTGACTCAGTTTAATCCTGAGGCTCACAAGCATCTTTCTGTAACATACAGGTCTGGCCTAGACGTTCCTGTCATTCAGAGCAAGGGGATAGAATAACCTACAGTTTTAAAATTAAGCCCAAGCATGCCAAAAGGTTGATGAACCCAGCCAGGGACCAGCAGAGGCAGAGCTTGAATGGGCAGATGTTAAGCCTGTCTAGGGAAAGGATGCTCAAGTTCATCTTCATTGCTGTTTCTGGAAACAGGATTTCCTATCTGTGTTATAGAGCTACAACTCCACTCGCTGTTTGGGTATCTCTTTGAAAGCTGCAAACACCTGGGTTCTTGTTTTGTGCCTGGTGCCAGCACCACTCTTGCTTTCTATTTTCAAGATTTAATTTCTACTTTGTTTCTTAGCAATATGTCAACAGGTAGCAAAGACACTCAGGAACACTGATGTGTAGGGAAGTGCCTTCTTCAGCATTTGGTACAGCCATTAGTATTCAAAAGTAAAGTAACTGCACACATTTATTTTATACACTAATATTTTCTAAGTTACTAAGTATACTTAGCTAGCTAACTCAGCAGACATTTTTGCTCTCAAATTAAGTTTGATTTTCATAAGCACATAATAAAGTCAAGAAGCTTAAATTTTCCAAAATTTTCTGGGTTTTCCTTTCCTCTAAGAAAAAAAGCGTCCCCTGACATTTCTCTTTTCCTCAAAAAGAGCCATAGATGTTCTGTCTTTGCTCGCAGTCACATAGCTCAGACTGACCTGTGATAGCTGTCTGCATGCTTACAGCAAATATAAGGTAACTTGCACTCACCATAGGATCAAATAAGGTACTTCAGCCCAGGAAAAGATCCCACATCCGGCTTCTTTCAGCCATAGAGACAAACTTGTTATGGGCCTGCTTCCCTTCCCTAAATAATGAGAAGGTTAATTACAGTTCATAACGAGGTGTGATTCAAAGAAGCTGTTCCTAATGTAACTCCTTCTAAGGACCCAGCTTGACTTCAAGAACATGCTTTTAGGAACTCCATTAGGGGCATGTCTCATCTGCTTTAATAGGGAGGCTAAACTTCTGGAAAAAATTCTATCATCTCAATTCTTGCTTTTTGACACCATCTTTATATTATTTGTATATAAACTATTTATATAGCGTACCAATGGTGTTGCTTGTTAGGTTTGTATAACCCACTTGAAAGTAGGCAGAAAAGGTTGACACAGGATATATGTACAGAGGGCAGGAAATAATCGGTAGCAGTGCTGTGGCAAAGGCATTTATCTGTAGTTTCTTCCATATTTCTTCCTCCAGGAACAAGCTTATACAGCGTCCCTCCTGTATTACAGTGCTGCACAAGTCTCTCTTCACTCTACACCCTGCATTTTTCATGAATATTGATTTCTCATACCATCTCACACCTACAGGTCTGTGGCCCCATCGCAGCTAGAAAGATTTGGCGGCAGCAAGTTAAACTCTGTTAGCATCCTCAGAAATTCACTCTGGGGAGCCACACCTTGACATCAAGCTGAGCAGTATCTCAGTAACACCCTCGAGTAACTCGGGGTCAAAGCTAAGAATAACTCCTTGGAACACACCCGGTACTCACCAATTTCACCATTATTTGTGTGGTTACCACAACTGTGCTGCGGGTTATCCGCTCTTAACACCCATGCAAACACATCTCAGCCTTCAACAGATCTTCTCCACTCCCTGCTACAGCTCAGGAAATAGCTGGGTGAGGAAAATTTGTTTCACATATTTGTACTAATACGAAGCTAATTTCTCGGTGGAGGTTTCCACAAACCTTTCAAACGAATCCTTCCAAACTCCGGTTCCCCAGTGTGAAAATCCATAGAGTAAAATCCTTCTACCTTATTCACCCTCAGCAACTGAGTTGTAGCCTGACTCTGGACATTAACAATTCAAACAGAGGATTTCATTTCTGTGTTTATAACTCGCAGTTCTCAGTGGGAATAGTTACATAAATCACACTGTTTTGCTTTTGTTGCTGATTGCACAATACAGCAGTGTGACCATACCAGAGTGAAATTTTCATGTTACACCCAGATATGGATTTCAAAATTTCTTCTCTGTTGGCTTATTACTTTGGTCACCAAAAGAGGGAAGGAAACAATACTGTATAATTAACAAACAGAGCAAATGTATTTAGCTGAAAAAAAAAATAAATAAAACTTTTAAAATGGGAATATCCTAAATCGATAAGTTATACAACAAATACACTATTTCTTTAAACTACTCCGACTGGATGCTGTAAAATACATACTGTAGACAAGACATTGATTATTCAATATAACTGCATCAGCAGGAGGAGAGAGATCCAAATGAGGCCAGGGAAACATGCACAGATCCCTCTATCTCTAAAGAACTTGCCAGCAAGCCACAGCTGAGTCTCCGTCCAAACACCCTATTGTCAAACACATCTTATGTATTTCCACCTAATCCATGGGCTTTTTGAGCTCCCACTAAACTAAACCAACCTCAGAAACCCACTATGCGAAACGGCTCTGAAATATTACAGAAGCCATCGGGAATGGCATCCTGATGGGTTTTAGGCAGGATTCATTTTGGCAAAAGATTTCTAGCAGCATGCTGCAGGTTTAAATTCCCCTGGATAGCTGCCCTGGTCTTCTTGGAGTCGTGCCTAAATATCTAACTACATCCAGGTACGGAGAAGAGTGAATTTGCTTTCTCTGGCCCAGAAGGCTCGCACGGGGGAGGGGAGCAGCAGGGAGCTGGCAAACCCTCAGGGTGGGGGGGTGGTGGGGGGGAAGTTTCAGAAGCGCAGCCCTTTCCAGGGCTCGCCCCGCCAGCCTCCGGCACTGAAATATTTTTGGGATGTGGGTTTAATTTTTCTGTTCGTTCATGGGAGAGGTATAAGAAGCCCAGCTGTTTTGTTGGCCTGCCAATCTGTTCCCGTCCCTCGCGCTGCCTTGCTCTGCGTGCAGCCGCTTCAGCCACGGAAAGAGCAAGTACATCACTCGGCTTCAGCCAGAAGCTGTAGTTTCCCCACAATTTACATCCCTATCGATGACTAGACTGGGGAAAGCAGTGGGAAATCAGGCCGTTGGATGAAATAGTTAGGTGGTATGGGTAACACACGTGAAGAGTTTTTCTCATGGCTTGCAGAAGGATGCCCAAGCCCACAACCTCGTACCAGTACTCAACAGTGAACTTCATGTGGCACTGACTGACATTTATGCACAGTATTTATTTTAATAATGTTAGGTGAAGCAAATCCATATTTTCTCAGAGGGAGCACATGCATCTGAGTGAAAAATAAAAAGCAAACTATTTTTCTTGGGGAAAAAAAAATATCTTAGGAAAGGGTCACTGTAAATAAAGTGAAAAACTTTCAAGAATGAAATGTTGAGGGACATTGGAGTCATCAGTAAAACTAACAGCTTAGATGTCTTGGACTTGAGCACCTCTTCAGCATGGACCCTCATCCTGACAGGCCATGCTGCTTTTCTTCTCAATAATTATTAAACTCCGAATCAATCTTCTGTGGTACTTCACTGTACCACTGCACATTCTTACTTTCCCTATTAGCAAATACAGTCCTGTGCTAATGACAAGCCAGACCTGCACCAGTGAACAGGAGCCACTTATTTTCTGAGGGAGAATAACACTTTTTTCCCCCCTTTTTCTTCCCCCTCACCTCTCACCCCTTGTGTGCTCTACTCTAACGAAAGGTCAGAGGTTAGGACTTTATTTTCCTCCAGACCATGAATGCTAAATAGCACCAGCACGAACAGTTCAATGACCCCTGTGTGTTCTGAAGCCACTGAAAAATGAAAACAAATGTTAATCCGGGGTCTGACTCAGACTCTCTTTGCTGATGTATACTTATGGAGCACATTAGGGCCACTTACAAAATCAGGCTGAGCGGTGATCCCTGACCTCGCTCCATTTTCAGATGGCCTTGCTCCATTTTTGGGACGCCTGGTGCGGTCGCTGGCCTGGCCATTCTCCTGCGGTGCCCGTCGCTGCTCACGTGCAACTTACATAAGCCAGAGCCATCGCCAGCACACATCAATGGCAGTGCTCCAATTTAAAAAGTAGATGGCTGGAGTAGGTGTTATTAGTACCCTGTGTCAAACTCTTGATTGCTCACATATGGCTGCGGGCTGAATAGCACTTTTGATTCGGGGCAGAGAAAGAAAAAGTTGGTGGTAGGCAAAAAAAAAAAAAAAAAGAAGATGGAGCAGGCTTGATCTTACCATTCTCTGATTTGGAATGGCTAGATTAGAAATAACTACAGCCAAGAAGGAATCAAGTCGGGTGTCATCGAGTTACCTATATGTATCATTCTCTGGATTCCCAGGTGGCTCTGGTCTTAAACAGAAAGACCAGTGATATTAAAACCACACATTCAACAGCAAACCAGTTGTTTGCAAAAGGCAAACATGAAGAATGCATTCTTCTTGGTAGCATGACAAAAGAAGCAAGAAAAATATTTTCTCTATAAAGTTAATATTAAACAACAGTGCTGTTCTTGCATTTAATCTCGTCTTTCTGAGACAGACACTTTTCATTTATTTTTTTTTCTATTACCTCAAGCTTTCTCCTGTGCAATGTCTCTAATGCAAATAAAAACCAGAGGTTTAAGTCTGCACTGTTGAGATCTGAAGATTACTACAGGTCTACAAATGCGAGCTGTATGAAGACTGTTACAGAATTTACCTTTTTTTTTTTTTACTGGAAAAATCTCCTGCATTAAAAATCATCTATGTCACATTAGTTTCTATTTGAATATTTCTTACTGCAGGACTGACTAAAAGCCATATATTGTGCATATACAGTATTATGCAAGGGGAAAAAAAAGAAGAGATGAGACATGATAGACACTCTCCAAGCTTGGAAAGGGAAAGTTAAATGAACAATTAAATAAAATTCTCTTTTGAAACAGTCATGTCTCAAAACAGAAGAAAGCCCAATGATTGCTTCATTCGGGATGGACTGAACACATTTCTAAGCTTACAGGTACATAAAGCCCTGATGTACTAATGTATTGTAATTCTCTGCTTGTGCACTTAAAAGCAGTGTGTAATTTTCTCTTCTTCAACAGGGCTCTTCAAGTGAAAAGGCTGAGCACTAGGGGTCAGAAATCACTAGAAATTCTCTTTTATAAAGCAGCAATTGTTCACAAATTTCCTGCATACTTTGAGTACAATTAGTTTCAACTGGTTTTAAAGAAAACGATTTGGCATTTAGTTTCAGGGACATCAGCTAGCATTGCATTTGCAATAATAAAAATAATGTTGGCCTGCTTCTGTATTTGCCTTCTTCTTTGTTTCAGGTTTCCAGGTAAATCTAAGTCAATCGATAATGTCAACATGTCACAGTTAACAATCTTTTTCAGAATAATAAAAAATCATATATTGTTTTATTCATTATTTTTATGTTATTTCGATGTGTCTAGCCTGTGCTGAGTTATTCAGAAGGTCAGGTCTTTTATACTGTTATGGGTACATATATTGGCTAGTATTACAAAGTCAGCACTTACTATAGGTTTCTAAAGTATTCTCATCTGACACTTGAGAAAAAACACTACAAGTTTTTTAATGGTGACAACCAGCAATGGGTAGATTAGCTGTAGACATATATCCCCTTTAAGCTATAAAAATTGGTAAAACTGAGGAAGAAAAGCTGATGTGGGGGGAAGAAAGGGAAGAAAGAAATCAATCTATAGGAACTGCAGCTCACCAGCATTGCTGGAAGCAAAATAATTTCAATTTAAGGATGTAAAACTTAATTTAAACATATCTTCTCTTGAGTTTCCCAACTTGCTGTCCTTGCTCATGTTTTGAAATCCATCAGTAATTTTCATCAGGTATATCTTGACAGTGCCTCGTTCACCTGAAAACTCCCTTCGGCATGGGATGAGCTAAGTGATTAACTTAGTGATGTAATTTTGAAAGGTGGGTGGGGTGTCAACAGATATTTTGGACACCTGATCAGAAGAAGGAACCCTTACATTGACTGCTTCTTATGTACGTTATTGGTATCCTTTAAAACCTGTTTAATTTTTATTTCATTCTAATACCGAGGTTGTTCTGCATGTCCCCTCTTTCTTTTTCCTTTGCTTTTCTTTTGTGTATCTATAAAGCAAGGAGCCTTACAATAACATAGCCTTGTTCATGTTATCTTCAACTTCATCTGCAGGTTTTGAGCCTGGGTACCAAGTATTCATATAATCTGTATAAATTATCTGTATAGTATTGATGTAACTTATATAAGTATTTCTGTAGTTATGCATGAGGATACATATCATTATAACATTTCAAAACATCATTAACGGTGCATAATAATATCAAATGATATAAAAATGCAGTAACTTAAGAAGTGCTTTTTTCTTAGGTGACAGTA
>BJBW01004070.1:103402-122208 GCA_004320125.1 Scolopax mira | reverse complement strand
GACTAGATAATCTCTATGGTCCCTTCCAACTCCAAAAAAATTCAGTGAAATTCAGTGAATTTTTTATAACTATAATTATATAACAGGGATCCCTCTGAGGAATTAAAATGAAAAGTGCGAAATTAGGACTTAACGTCAGCAAAACAGAGACATGTACTTTTCAGGGTCATTTGCTTACAACTTGCATCAAGCATGATTGAAACATTCAGTCTAGTCAGTGTGGGTCAAGCAAAGTTTAAAGTTGATAAAAATATGTCCATCTTCCAGTGAGAAAAAATGGATTGTAGGGTAATGTATGCAGTTTACAAATATTTACACATTACATACTATATTCACATTGTACTTATAAATTGTCTATAACACTGTCCACCCAAACATAAACTGAAAGAAAACATACATAACACATTATGCTGAAAAAAACCACAAAAAACAAACCACCCTGAAATACTCTCAGCAGTATGACTGTTAAATTGTCATTTAAAAAAATTACATGATTGTTAGAGTGGCCAAAATCTCTTAGTACTTAGCAGATATTTTTCAAGTGGTTTTAGTGAAAATAGCTTTGTCCAGACTTATTAATGAAATGATACAAAAGGCACGTTACTGGCAGTTTCTGTTGCAAAGGTTCAGCTATTATTTAGGCTTCATCTAGTAGTTATCCTCCCTGGCTTTAGATAATAGTAGATGTAGATAAGAGTAAACTTAAAATATGTCATTTTTCCCTATAATTTTCCCTGGATGAGTCATCTTCCCCCAGGTGAATAAGTAGCTCTTTTTTTGTTTTGTTTTTTTTTTCCTCCAGCAAGGTCTGCTAAGTGTTGAGACCAAGAAACATCTAGCTGATGTTTGGCTCTGTTGTCAGAGAAGCCACTTAGCAAAGACAACAAGACACCAGTGTTGTGAAAGAAAAAGAAGAAGTCAGGACATCTGCCTGATTTCTCATGAAATAGGCTCTGTTCACCTAGGATGCATCATATCACGGGTGTACTACATACAAAAGGAAAACATGCTGTATTCTGGAGGTAGATTACCAACTGCTGCTTCTCTACAGCAAACACTGAGCTTCTGTCCTTGGTGGAGCTGTAGTTTAGATTAGTTCCTTGAGTTTTCATTGATATTTTATGTAAAACTGTTGGCTTGCTTTTCATAGCATTCTGAATAAATCTAACAGAAGCTGTACATGGGGCGATACTCTTTATGAGGAAAGTACTAGAAACAATTGGAGGGTAGATAGTTGGCTTGTAGAAATTTTCGTTATTCTTTTGAAGATCATTTTCAAATTTGCAAAATATGAAATTTGTATCTTCAACAGTGAATAGCCCACAATAAGCCAAAGTGAATGCAATAGGGAATAGATTCCAATGTCTTAACTTATAGAGAGCACAGCCCCTTTTCTATGCCCCTATCTAAGAAGATTAATTGACAGATAAATGAATATTTTTGACACTAACGGACTTCAGAAAGAAGGAAAGTTAATTCAGCTTCCTACATGCAGTGTGCAACCTACATGCCAGTATGCAGATGAAGTCTTGATTAGGAACCGCAGAAGCTGTCCAAATAAACCACTTGGTTTATCTTTTATCTTTTTTTTTTTTTTTGCCACTATTATCTCAAAAAAAAATCAGAGCATGCAAACAAAAATTTTCAGGTGTTTGGGACTCCCTTTCCAAATTCTCAGCCATGCTGAGTTTTATAGGAGGTAGGAGGTTTTTTTCATGTATTGCACAAAATGCCAATAGAAGGTGTTACCTCTGCTAACAAACTCTGAGCCAGATAATACCTGAAGCTAGTTGTCCAAAGAGATGGCATACTCAGTTTCTAGATCTAATACTTGTATCAATTAATTTACTGAGAGTTGTATTCTGCATTTCCTTGGCTAACATACTAGTAACATGCTAAACATACTTTTTTCCTCACACCTCACTGCCTGCACAGTTTTTTACTCTTTCTTAACTGTCTTTTATGCCAGGCATCACCATCTTGGCTGAGGGGCTCAGCTGTGCCCTGTGGTGAATCTGTTGGATGATGCTAGGTCTGTCCATGATGTTAACAAGCTTCTTGTGTTAAACGGTTGTCCATTTTAAGCTAAGTTTTCATCATAATAGATGGAAAACTGCTTATCAGGGCTCTGCTGTTTTCTACGTTTAGTTCACCTGGATTGGATTCAGAATTCTCACAAAATATTAAATTCCTTTTTAGGCTGCAGTAAGCCATCATTTTTACCTTATAAATAATTGTAACAATGACTGGACTTTAAAATGCAATGCTGAAATACTTCCATTTGACTTTTTAAAAAGTACATCCCCAAACATGAATAAAATATTAAAATGTGTTATATAAATAGACTCGCGAATTCCCAAATATTCTGAATGAGGACACAAGAGTTAATTACCAGCCAGGTTATACTGTAGAATTATGATTGAAGCTGCTAAATGTTGGAAATTACTTTGAAATGTTATATTTTCAGGAAATTATTTTGAAAAATACTGAAATTCAGTTGAGGTAGGCATACATAAAAATCAAACACCTTTGAAGATATAATTTACTGTGCGCTTTAATTTCTGAAATCAGCAGGCATTCAATTTAGACTTGTGCACATATCCTCACAGAACTTAATGACTTTAAATGAAAAGAAGAAAGTATATAAATATTATTATATAGATATTTTATATGATATTTGCATGTATAAAGCCATAAGCTGGACAGGAAAGTATCAGTATAAAATATACACATATTTTTTGTTTAAAAACAAAACTGTAAATATGTATATAGAAAATCACTTATGAAATATATCCAGCAGGGAAAACAGAACAAACTTAAGATAGATGAATTCAGGAAAATCAAAGAAGTTAAATGAAATCTTTTATTAACATACTAGGCTTCATACACACTCATTAAAAAAAATCAATAGTTAAAGTACATGCATATACTTTATGACATATTATTTTAACCAGTTTCTGAGTTTTCTATTCCTTTAACAGATTAGTATCTAAAGCTTCTCATTAGAGACTCAGGAAAGATCTAAACCACAGGTAATTAGTCTTTGTATACATGGCAATGTGTTTTTAGTATCACATACTAATATAATTCCAAGTAAGATTATTTTTTGCTATAAGAAAAGAAAAATAATAAAGGGTTACCTAAAGGTAAAAAAAAATTTTGATTACCTCAGCTTCTTCCTCATCTGCTATTACCAGTTTGCAAGTCTTGCTCATCAGGTGGCTACACTTTATTTGACCTTCCTCTGAGGAAAATGTACTTAAAGATCTGCCGGCTCTGTTCTGCTCCCTTGTCCCTGAGGGGAGTTTCTTAGGGGGTCCTATTCATCCTAAAATTCGGAATCCTGACTTTAATCTTCCCCTGACCCATACCCCTTAGGACTGTGAACTCCATCAGTGCATGATCACTGCAGCCCAGACTGCCTCCAAATCTTGACATCGCAGATTAGGTGACTTGCAGTGGTGACCAACTGGTCCAGTATTACATCCTAATTACTAGAGCTGTTTAATACCTGCCTTAAGAATCACAGAATCTTTATGGTAAGGGACCTTTGAGATCAGAGTCCAACCATACATACACACACACACACACACAAATACACACACACACAAAGAAACCAAAACAAAACCCAAAAAACCCCAAACCACCCACAAAACAAAATACCCAACCCAACAATCTTGGGCACTAGAGCATGCCCTGAGGTGCCACATCTGTATATTTCTGAAATGCCTCCAAGGCTGGCAACTCCACCACCTCCCTGGGCAAGCCATTCCAATGCCTGATCACCCTCTCAATAAAGTCATTCTTCCTAATATTTAGTCTAAACTTCCCCTGCTTCAACTTTGTACCATTTCCCCTGGTCCTGTTGTTATTCACTTGGGGGATGAGGCCAACACCCACCTCTCTACAACCCCCTTTCAGGTAGTTGTAGAGGGCAATGAGGTCTCCCCTCAGCCTCCTCTTCCCCAAACTAAACATGCCTAGTTCCCTCAGGTTCTCCTCTTTATATGACTTGTTCTCACCAGCTTGGGGCTCTCCTCTGGACACACTCCAGAAGAAGAAAAAGTTATCCTCAATGCATTTCAGGAGTGCTCTGGATTGTCTACAGCTCATGGTACTACTTTTCCAGAAGATGTCAGGGTGCCTAAAGCCCCCAGCAGATGAGAGCCTACAAACAAGTTGCCTCTTGTAGCTGGAGTAAGAAGGTTTCATCAATAGGCTCCCCTTGATCAGGCAACCTGTAGATCATTGGATCATTATACGTCCAAATACTTGGATCATTAGTCCATGCCAGCTCTATTTTTCCAAAGTTATATTCATCAATGTACTGTTCTCTTTACTGCCATTTCTCATCCCTTCTAGATAAGAACTAATCTAGATGAGAACCATCCCAACTCTGTAAAAAAGAGATGTTCTCACACTTTTTGACATTTAGATTACTCATTGGATACCTAAACTGATACACACATATATACACATATATGATGCCTAAAGTATATAGTCACCTATGAAAAAAATGAGAAAGAGAAAATATAAGAAGGCTGAGGGGGAGACAAAAGAAAACCAATTAAAGACAATAAAGTCACAATACAATTAATCCCAGTATATGGTTCTCTCCTGAGTCTAGCTGAAATTTGCTTACCTAGTGGATATATTTTAATTGTTGTTACTGAATCTGTTCTTTCTGACCCAAGATGTCACATCGCTATGTGTCTGAAGCTATGCTTGCTAAGTTATTCTGGCATTAATCACATTTATTGTTTGCAGGAGCACAATTCTCTTATTTATGGGCACTACCCTTGGGAATGCAGGTCACTGTTATCTAACAGCAGAATCTACAGCTGCTCTTGCTGACTTCAATTTGATTCTTACTTCCTCAACAGAGGTCATATAGAAGCAATTGAAGTTAATTTTATGAGACATCTGTTATATTTGTGGTTATAATCATTCTTCAGGATTGCCCTCTAAAGTTGCAGTTGCTAAAAGAAAATCAGGCACCTAAAGATAGAAGGAAAACAAACAAATGAAAGAAAATAACAGACGTTATCTGATGATTCTTATTTAATGTGACAAAGTAGTAAATTATTTTAAATTAAGAAACTCATAATTTGGGGGCTGAAACACATAGAAAAATGGGAAAAGCACATCTCCAAAGCATATTGTACTTGTAAATTTTGAAGAATTAACTGACTATGCATTGCAATACTGAAATGCAGATACTGAAATACCTAAATGATATATCCACAACCACTTCTTTTTTTCTGCAAAATTTCTATATAATTTCAGATTATATTAGAAGGTTGCAAATTTATGCCTGAAAAATAAGAGAAATAAAATTCTGAATATTTAGAAGAGGTTCTTTCATGGCTTATTAGTCAATATGCTGATTTTTCCTTCACAGTAATTGCTACAAAAAAAAAAAAAGAAATTAGGAGACAAAAAAAGTATATATTCATAATAAGGAAAATTATACCTCTGAATATAAACATCTAGATAGAGATTGAGTGGGTTTTTTTCTCCTAAAATATGTGTGTCTGCTTTTAATTCTTAAACCTAGACAGTGTGAATAGACAATAGACATTTCTCAATGCAAATTTATCTTACACTAAAGTACCATTTTTATTTATTAAAATAACTCATATACCAGAATTGCCTGCTTCTATTCAGTGCAAATGCCAGAAATGAGAATCACAGCTAAATTTTTGTCAATTCCATCAGCGTACAAAACAGCAATATGACATTTTGATCACAGGGTTGTAGTTTAGGAATAATATGGTCCCAGAAGACAGACACAGAAAGACAATTGTGTGTGGTACAGTATTGTCTCAAGATAAGGATTTGAAGCATTAGCTCCCTCATTTTTTTAAGATTTTTTTTCCTAAGGGCTATTCACTCAGTACTTCTAAATCTCTAATTCACTCAGTACTGTAAATTTTTGTGTGCTTGTTTTTCTCCTACACATGTTACTCCCGTTAGATTTTTCTGCTTTAACAGAGCTGCATTTCAATATTTCTTAATGTTTCTCTTTAGAAATTTCTTCCTTTCCCCTTCCCCACACCATTTTTTTGTGATGTATTCTATGTATACAACTTCCTACACATTGAAATGTTTTTGTATTATTAATTTCCTATGGAATGTTTTAGATACTGAACAAAACATGTAAGACTGTCTGAGGACACAGTCTCTTAGGAAATAATGGAAGGTTTTTCTAAATGTTTCTGTAAAAATACCATTAAACATAAGAAACATGATTTGTCATTTTCACAAATTTTTCTCTGCTGGTAAGTAATAACAGATATTAACTTTATAATGTATTTGATTATTTTAGTTTCTTCATAGTTGTTTATCTTAAAACTCTCATATGGACCAGGACAACTGGAAACCAAGCCTATCCAGCCCTGCTTTTCAGCCTTATTTATTGCACAATTACAACTTCCCTGTTAGAATAAATTGCAAAACCAGCCTTAATTCAATGTCATATCCCCACTATCACTCAGGTTGCTTTTGCAACTCTTACCCCTTTCACACGTCACTTTTTACTTGCCTTCAAGTATTATGCCCTTGTCAATGCACTGAGATCATATTGTGCTTTTAATTCTAGTGTTTGGGGCTTTTTTAAGTCAAGGCAGTACTTTTCACAACAAAGTATTTTTTTTTTCTATCTTGAGATATATCCATACATTTATGCAAGATACAATTATGTAAATTTATATAATAATGGGTGAGCTTTTTATTTCATTTTTCCTAATATCCTTATTTATAGAATGATAGAAAGTAATCATATCCTGTTTAAAACTAATTCACACTCTATTTCCCTTCAGGAAGATCATCCAAATATGTTAGGATGTTTTAGTTATGTATTTTATGGAGAAATAAGTTGAGGCAGGGAATCTGCCTCTATCTTTCTGTTGCTACTATTTATAGCGTTTTGATGCTTATGTAGTGATGTGTCTTGCAGTTTTTTTGTGTATCCTACACATTGTCTCAGACTCTGGGGATGTTTTTGGTTTAGTTTGGTTTGATGTGACTGTATTATATACTGAATGCAGCTCTGTGATTGTTTTTACTGGACTCTGTGATATCTGCATAAATAAAATAAAATAAAATAAAATAAAATAAAATAAATCTGGCATATACATAAATAAAAGTATTCTTTTTCCTTACAGTGTTGTACTTGAATTATCACATGGTTTCTTAATTAGTATATTAGACCAACTGTAACCAGTCAAAATCTAAAATTATTCTGGAGTAGTTATTTCAGATACCAGTGTTTCAGAAACAGCAGGAACAGCCAAGCTTTCTTTGTAGTTGCCCATAGTTTTGAGGCAGAGACCAAAGTATTGTTTGATCAAGATCTACTTGTACTGTTGTAGTTTCTCCTTCACTTTTTTTTAAACATTTAACACTCACTGAGCTTCAAATGGCTTATGGTTCCTATGGTAAATTTCCTAGACAATGTTAGTTCTCTTTACACATCTTTGCTCTGGCATCATTCTAAATTCAATATTTGCAAAGAAATGCTGCTAACAAAGAACATCTTGTTAGATGTGGGATTTGTTCTCCAGAGTCACATGTTGTTTTGGTTTTTTGGGTTTTGGAATGATTTTTTTTTTAGATTCACATTTCTGAAATTCTAAATGGGGCTGCTCTAGGTTTAACCTATCAGCTATAGTACATTTGGAACAACCTTTATCTGCATCTCTGCTTCATCAGCTTGCCATCTCATTTTACGTTTCAAACATATCTTTTCTCCCTTGACTGTTCTTATTTATCTCTTTCTAACATTACTAGTCTTTAGACATATTCATCAACTCTGAAAAACTGGATATTATACGTATGAAAAGAGAGTAAATATTCAGAAGAATTTGTAACCTGTAAAATCACAGGTTTTGTTTGCTTGTTTTGATAACATGCATAGTTTCAATTTGTTAAAATAAAATGCAACTGAATGAAAGCAATACAAGCATTGTGATCTCAGTTCAGTTGCTTGTGCATTTCCAACAAATGTCATTTGAGACATGCTAGAGTATCCCACCTGGTTTCCAGCTGCCACTTCAAAAAGGGTCCTGTCTCCCACAATCATATCTGAGAACTGTCTCTGAGCCTTGCAGATAACCTACGATGGATCAAAAACACCATGTTCAGGCAGCTGAACTGATTTCTAACTGCTTAATAAGATACTTTTGACTGTACCAAATAGATCCACAGTGGCTAAAATGAGAATTAAGACCCCAATTCATGTGAAGACCTCCAGTTGTAAGCTTCTAACTAGATGTAAAACTGTAACTAACTGAGAACCATAGTGCAGTTTGTACACTTCAGAATCACAGAATCACAGTCACAGAATCACCTAGGTTGGAAAGGACCTTATAAGATCATCTAGTCCAACCAAAAAAAAAAAAAAAACCCCAAACAAAACCAACCAACAAAAAACCCCCCAAAAACCCAAAACAAACGCACACACCACCACCACATCCACACCACACAAAACACCACCCAACACTAATCCATATCCCAAGCACCATGTCAACTCTTCTCTTGAATACCTCCAGGGATGGTGCCTCAACCACCTCCCTGGGCAGCCCATTCCAATGCCTGATCACCCTTTCAGTAAGGAAATATTTCCTAATATCTAACCTGAACCTCCCCTGGCGCAACTTGAAGCCATTGCCCCTTGTCCTGTCATCTGTAACTTGTGAGAAGAAACCAGTCCCCACCTCTCTACAGCCTCCTTTTAGGTAGTTGTAGAGAGGGATGAGGGCTCCTCTCAGTCTCCTTTTCTGGAGACTAGAGACTGGAGACTTTCTCCCAGACTAAACAACCCCAGCTCCCTCAGCCTCTCCTCATAAGACTTACTCTCCAGACCCCTCACCAACTTTGTTGCCCTTCTCTGGACCCGCTCCAGCACCTCAATGTTTTCTTGTCCAAATCTGGACACAGAGCTCAAGGTGGGGCCTCACCAGTGCTGAGTACAGGGGGATCATCACCTCCTGGGTCCTACTCACCACACTGTTCTTGATACAGGCCAGGATGCTGTTGGCCTTTTTGGCCATCTGGGCACACTGCTAGCTCATGTTCAGCCGACAGTCGACCAACACCCCCAGGTCCTTTTCTACCAGGCAGCTCTCCAGCCATTCTTTCCCAAGCCTGTAACGCTGCCTGGGGTTGTTGTGACCCAAGTGCAGGACCTGGCACTTGGCCTTATGGTACCTCATACCATTGGTCTAAGCCTATCCATCCAGCCAGTCCAAATCCCTCTGCAAAGCCTCTCTACCCTCCAGCAGGTTGACACTCCCACCCAATTTAGTGTCGTCTCCAAATTTGCTGAGGGTGCATTCGATCCCCTTGTCCAGATCATTGATAAAGATGTTGAAGAGAACCGGTCCCAGTACCGAGCCCTGTGGGACACCACTTGTGACCGGCTGCCAACTGGATTTAACTCCATTCACCACCACTCTCTGGGCCCAGCCCTCCAGCCAGTTTTTAACCCAGTGGAGAATATTCTCATCTAAGCCACGTACAGCCAGAATGATTCATTATTTTGTGAAAGGAAATTCAGAAATATAAAGGAACTGCATGAATTAGCTCTGTAGCTACAAGATGGCCCTCACTCATTTTCCCATAGTTAGTTACCTGATCACTTTTCCAGTATTATTGTTATGGCCTGACCTCCAGCTGTTACTGTGCCAGAACACAGATTTCTCCTATGCGTGCATCTGTCTGATATCCAGATGTCTTCATCTAGGTAACTTTGCATGACTTCCAGATGCCTATTTGTGTTTATAAAACAATTGTGACAACACTTAAGCTTTTAATTTAATGGTCAAAGACTGCAGGATAATCTTCTTTGTCTCACTCTTAAGCAGTAGAGAGATGTGCTTTAATACTAGCCTAGTTTCTGCTGTAGCCATGAACCATCAGAACTTAGGAGAGTGCTGGCGTAGAATTATCACTGAAACTATGCTCTGTTCAGTAGTTTTAAAAATAGAAAATTCATGTAGGTAGCAGGAAAGGAAACCTCTGCATTTTCTAATTCAGACACTAATGGCAGAAAGAGATATTGGGATGGTTGGTAGAGTGATGGACAAAAACAATAGCTGTGGGGAATTTCTATTGTAAAGTCTTTACCTAAAATGCAAAATTGACAACAAATAAAGGATTATACTGAAACCATTTCTCTTTAATTGAACACATTTTTTTTCTTTTTTAATATATAGCTATATAATATTTCAGTTTCGGCACTGTTTGTTTTCATCAGAAAGAAAGTTAAAAATAAAAAAGAGTCCAAAAGGTGATATTTCTTACAGACAGATCAAATTTTTAATAAAGCTTATTAAGAACACATACTACACTTCACTAATATTTGAAATAGTATCTTCATTGATTTAAACAGGAATAATTGTAGATACTTTTATATATTCAATTTAATTAAGGTGTTGGGGTTTTTTTATTACACTTAGATCTCACATTCATTTACAACCTATCTTAGTTCCTCTGTTGTGAGGCTTTTTCTTTTTCTACTTTTCCTGCTTCCAAGCTTACTGCCCTTATTAGATCCCACTCTAGAACTGGATTTCTTCTGTTAAGGCCTGTTTTTAACAAACGGTATACTTTTGATGTTTTTTTTTTTCTCATTAATTCATTTCATTCTTCTGCTCTTCATTGATATATCTCAAATGTTAACATTGAATCTAAAAAGAACATCTCAAAATTTCTTTATAACTAGCATAAAAGTTCATGTGTATGGCTAATATTAGCCAACTATAGACTCTATATAGGTGAGATGAATAGAATCCTTGAAGTACTACATTTTCTCCACATATTACTATTTTTTTCTTTCTAATTGCTACAGTTCAAAAAGTAATATCATGACCAAATTCAAGTTTTATTCCTTGTCCATCTATTTATCAAGAAAAGTTGATATTAAGATCTGATTAAGAAGGAGGACTTTGCAGCCCTGGGAAATTGACAAATTTGTTTGAGCTTTTAGGCATGCATGGAGCTGAGAGCTATTTTCAGGGAAAAGAGACAAAACGCTGTCCATTCCATATTTGTAAATTCAGATATGTTTTGTTGAGTGGGGGTTTCAACTGTGTTTTATAAAATACTGTCATCTCTTTTTTTGGAAAAAATATCAGATATGTATATATAAAGCACTATCCTGCTTATAAGCTTTACAAAATAATTTACATAAAAGGATATATAGCCTGATTCTGAAACAAAATGCTCTTATGGTACAGGAAAGTAATATTCTAACCATTTTACATGTTCACTCCTAATTCCTTTATCAATATTACTTCTCGTACTCCCTCTTTAGGTATATTGTACATTTAGCAGTAAACAGAGTAAAAAATATGATACTGTTGCAGAAGCTGTTGCTAATGACATGATTTGCTCTTGGTCTCATTATTTTCTCAACAATAATGACAGTTAATTTAAACTTAATGCACAGACAATTTCATAGAATATCCATGCCAACAACTTCAGAAAGAAAATGATGCCAAGGCTAAGTTAAGAAATTTAGCAGATTTTCAGCCCACTGAGCAAAGATAAAAAAATCCTTCCTAAGATGCTGCACTGCTGCAAATGAAAAATCATTCATTATTCACCAAACAAACAAACACTTCAAGAATTCACTGTAATTCCCGAATCTTGTTCTATTAAAAGTACTTACACATGAATATCTACAATATCAGTAAAACTCTTTTCAACAATTGTGTAAAATCTATACTTGGATAAAGGTGTCATTTGTCTTGTGATTAAAGAAAAAAAAAAAAAAGAAAATCAGTAACCATACAGACTATATGTGGAAAACAGAAACCAATTATTAAATACTCATGCCCTACTCCAAATTGAGTGTGTTACAGAAAATAAAATAGTACTTTAAATTTTTATTTTGTGGTATGCTTATTTCTCATTGTTTCAATAGTGAGCTCATAGGATTAACCGTTGAACATTCTGAATCTTGTCTTCCTTAACATAAATCAAGAGTAGTGTTGTTAAGCTCAATAAAATTAAAATTTCAAAATGTAAATTGAGAAGAATATCTAGTAAATCAACACAGGAAACCACTTTTCCCCATCAATTTTTACAGTCAAGTTTATCTAGAAAAAGTATCATTATGAAAAGTAGGGCTAAATATTCCATTCATTTGCAGTTGTCCATGGCTGCAAAAGAAATAGATGGTATTAAGATTAGTTCATGTTTTGCTGATGAGGATCATGGTAATCAGGGGCAGCAAGAAGGGTCTTAGCAGATGTGATGAGGGAAGAAATTACTTATTATGAGGGTACTGATACACTGGAAAAAATTACCCAGAGAAGTTGTGGATACCCCATCCACATAACAATAAAGATCAGGTTGGATCACATTTTGAGAACATCAGGTAGTGGAAGACATACCTGCACATGGTAGGGACGTTGGAACTAGATAATCTTTAAAAGTCCCTTTCACTCCTTTAAAAACCATTCTAGCATTATTCTATAATTCTATTAAAATTGTTATTTGAAAACACATCCAGGTTACCTCTTCTGCTACTTCCTGGTAAAGGTATGCCTACACCTTCAACTTTGCTTGTTAATTGATTAGGCAATGCCAGGCTCTTATTCAACAACTATAAGGGAACACCAGTTTAGTTATTGCTGTAGAACAACAATGAATGTGGCAACCAGGATGAATCAACAAAGGTTTGATGGTCAATGTGTGAGAAGGCATTAGAAGAGATCCTAGAGGAGGGCCTCAGACAGAATGGGATTGCAAGAAATTACTTGCAGCAAAGTACATTTCCTAGCACCAGCTGGACAGTATGTCTCTGCAAATTAGAAATCTCAATCCAAATGAGGTACCTGAGGGAGGACTTTATCTGTTCAAATCTCTGACTGCAGGAAATGCCTTATACTTCTCTTTGTGTCTGTGGACAACAGCTCCCAAACAGAAACAGATGCCTTTCAGAGGCAAACTGACACAGGGTAAAGAATGAAGGATAAATTCTCATGAAGGAAATTTTGGTTAGACATTAGGAAAAATAAATAAATCCCTGAGACTCATCAAACATTGGAAAAAGTTGACTAGAGAGGCTATAGAACCTCCATTTTTGAAAATACTCAAAACTCAGCTGCACAAAAACAGGAACAATCCTATCTACCTTCAGAGCTGGTGCTACCACAGCAGAAGCTGGGTCAAGTGAGCTTCAGAGGTCCCGTTAAACCTAAGTAGTGCTATAATTCTGTGATAATGGAAGAAAGTTCTCCAGAATAATATGAAGACCTCAGAAACTGATTTTTTTTTCCATTTCAGATAGATTTCTGCTGAAAGTCTATGTCATACTCCTGATCAGCCAGTTTTGCTGCTTTTTTAATTTACTTTCACTGTTATTAATTATATTACATGTGCCAGTGAAATAATCATGAGCAGTTTGATGCATTCACATAATAAATCATAACAGACTGAATAGTTATATTCTGTCTCATAAACAACCCCTTCAGCTTTTATGTCTGAGATTCATGTGATTATTGAACTGAGGACCAGCGACCAAGAACCTAAAACAGAAAGAGATCTGAATATTAATCATTTAGTGGTAGAACTATGACTTAGAAGGATCTTTTCTGGCAGCAAAGAAAGGAGAATGCAGTTGTCTTAAGCTCTAATTCATAAGTTACAACATAATTTTCTTTCATGACCAAAACTACAGTTTAAACTAGGTAGAAGATAATTATATTTTGTCTAAACTCAACACCTGAAGGTAAAATGAAAACCAGTAAAAAAAAATTAACTATATGAAATTGATTTTTATTTCTTGATTTCTTTCTTTGAAAAATTTCCAAAAGCTATGATCTTCACTATTCCACTAAGTAAAAGCATTCCTAAGTAAAGTGTATAAAAACAATAAAACGGTAAAAGAAAATTATGTTGATAGCTGCGTCTGAAGGAATACTGTATAGTTTTCTTTCTAGCCAATGATGACTGGAAGAATTTCTGGTCACTTCACCCTTTGAGAAATCTATTGATTAAATAATAACAACACACACATGCACACACACACCCAACACTACACCATTGTGGTTTTCCTGCAATATCTCCTTAATATAGGAAACAATAACAGTTTATGGCAATATTTTATAATATTTTCTCAGTCGCCAATTTTTTTATAATTTCTGCTTACAGAAAGAAGTTTTACTCTAGCTCTTTACCAGAAAGTAGGTTTATTGCTAAGGTTTGCTAAAATGGAAATGTAAAGTTTATACTGATAGAGGGTTGTTATCAAAATCACCTCTTGTGGCAAATATTGAGCTGATAGTCTCACCAGGGATAACATGAAGATCAGAAAATTAAAAAGGATCTTCCTTCTGCATCTAAAAAAGATAATGTAAATAAGTAGAAAGTTAAGTGAAAAAGGCATGCAGTGAATGGAAAACAGTTGCTCTGAAGGGTAACATAAGGGTATGACTGGATTATTAATTTAATGGCAAATAACAGTGTTCATAGATTACATAACTTTTATGTTTTGTTGGTCTCAAAATTTTTTGCAAGGATGACCTAAGCATGTGTCTCATATTGCAGCTGGCAATAAAGGTATTTCTTTCCAATTAAAAAAAAAAATCAGTTGTCCAGTACCACTGAAAATTATCAACGTCCAACTGGGTTACTTCTGATAGTATAATCCTGCTCAGGGAACTATAATATATAAATATATAAAAGGAATAATAGATTTTCAGAGTATGATACTTGCATCTGTGATAACATATCTCTAGGTTCAAAACACTGTTATGGAGGCACTTCTGCACTTCGCAAAGGAAAAAATTGTTCCTGTCAAAATTCAGGACACAAAATACCATACCGATAAAATTATCAGCATTTTTGTATTTCAGTATGTATATTAGAAGACCCAACAGAAATCAAACATCACTTTATACTTTGAGCATGTGAGGAACATAAGAAAGAATTTTTTGAGTTTCTGGGATATCTTAGTTTAAGATGTAGGGAAATTGCTAAAATATTTTTTTAAAAAAAATCAATTTAATATTATGAATGTGTGAAGGAGCAACTTTTATTTGGGCTGGAATTCCTTTGATTCAACAGCTGTATGAAAAATACAGAAGAAAAACACATTCCTGCAATTTCTGCACTTGTGATAGGAAGGGCTGCCAGTGTGGTGCTAAATTTATGCATGCTGGAAGTACCAGCTCTGCAAACACTTCAGTACATTCTCAAGTGTGGTCTGTATATATGTGTGTGTGTTTATTTGTTCATATTTTCTGTTACTGTAGTTTTTGTGTGAATGTAGTCAGTCTCCTCTACTCTATTACTCTACGAAAATCATAATATCGTAGAACGGTGAGAGTTGGAAGGGACCTTTCAGATCATCTTTCATCTTAAAGTTCAAACCCCCCTGCCATGGGCAGGAACATCTCCCACAAGACCAGGTTTCTCAAGGCCCCATCCAGCCCAGCCTTGAACATTTCCAAGATGAGGCATCAACAACTCTTCTGGGAAATTGGTTTGAGTGCCTCACCACCCTCGCAGGAAAGAATTTCTTCCTGATATCTCATCTACATCCCCTGTCTTTCATTTAAAACTATTACCCCTCATCCTATTGTTACATTCCCTCAAAAAAAATTCCCTCCCCATCTTTCCTGCTGGCCCCCTTTAGGTACTAGATTGCTGCTATAAGGTCTCCCTGGAGCTTTCTCTTCTCCAGGCTGAACAACCTAAGCTCTCTCTGTCTTCATAGGAGAGATGCTCCAGACCTGTGATTATCTTCATAGCCCTAATCTGAACTCAGTCTAAAAGGTCCACGCTCTTCTCATGTTGGATGCAGTACTCCAGATGGGATCTCAGGAGAGAAGAGTAGAGGAGCAGAATCACCTCCCTCAATATCCCTGCTTCTTTTGATGCAGACCAGGATTAAGTTGTCTTTCTGGACTGTGAGCACGTTGCCAGCTCATGTTAGTATACATAATATGTAAGGTTCACTTCTGTGCCACTGCCACCTACAAAGAAAAAAAAAAAAAAACCAAAAAAAACAACCAAAAAGAAGCCTTTTCTCACTCCGTGTGAATAACTGTAGCAACTGAACCAGATAAAAAGGAAAACCTCCCTGGCTTGCTGTTATGGGCCTTCTGATATTTTAACAATTTATGAATAGGTGTTTCTTGCTACACTCTAAGGGAATCCCATAAAAGAAACCTTCCAGTTACCCACCTGAGACAGATATCTGGAATTAGAGGTTGGGAGTATTGGTTATCGACCCATTCTTCTGCAGTGGCATTAGAGATTCATCAGATGAGTGTCTCTTCATACACCATAAGGGGACTTCTGCCTGGATCTGGTCCAGATGAACAGTTGCATGATGGTGAAGAAAACAGAGGACCCAGAGGAACACTGAGGAACTGAACATAACTCCAGGGAAAAGGAATTGATAATTGAGAAATACTTTGTTGGGGATGAAAAAACAACAAGCAAAAACACCCCTACAAAACTCAAAAAAAACATTCGCATGACTGTTTAACTCATTTTAATGAGACTTTCTGAATTAATTATGCAATGTGAATCATTAACTGGAAAAAAAATAATTCTGGGTTCCACGTGTATGGTACGTTTTGTTTTGCCATAATATCCTTGAGTGGAACAGCAGGAATGTCAAGAAGTTAAAACTCAACATTTAACTTTTCATTTTATCCCTTAAAAAGCAGACTAACTTTCATAGAATATCATGTAATTGAAAGAAAGGGTATATTTTTTATAGAACTGTGTTAGACAGCATTTGGGTCTGGCCTTGTTTATAACTCATCACATTCTTTCTGGAGGGAGATAGGAAAAACAAAAAGAGCAACTCCAGATTATATCCACCTTCTTCTTCTGTATCTTCCTGCTACATAAATTTGAATAATTTTTTAAAAAGCGTTACATTTTCTATGCTCGCAACCTCTCAAGCCTGTTCAGGCCCCTCTGGATGTCATCCCTTCCCACACCACATCACTTCGTATTTGCATTGTCAGCATACTTGCTGAGGATGCACTCTGTCCCACTGTCCATGTCATTGACAAAGATGTTAAACAGCAATAGTCTCAGTACTGACCCCTGAGGTACATGGCTCCTCTCTGGATTCCACTTGGGCATTGAACCATTGACTGTAACTCTTTAAGGGCGACCAGATGGTCAGTTACTTATCCACTAAGTGGTCCATCCATCAAATCTATGTCTCTCCATTTTAGAGACAAGGATATCATGCAAGATATCCTTTCAAAGCACTCTCAGTTCCTGTAAACTGCCTCCAATCTGGAGGGTTAAACCTTCAGCAACAGAGGAAAGAAAAGAATGCAGGCTTTCTCTTTGCTCACTGAGCTCTGATAGTCACATCTGCCATATACACATATACATATTTTTTAAGTGACAAACTTCTCTGTATTTCACAGGTATCTTGATAAAGCCTCTCACAAAACTCAGGTAGAAATCTAATTGTTTAATAGATTTGAAGATAGCTTAGTATTAAGATTCTTAGGCCTGTTAAAACTGCACATAGGTCAAATAAGAATAACAGACAGTTGTTGAACTGAAACAAAGAACTGAAATTTGAGATACACAAATAAATGGTGCTTAAGTTCCACTTAAGTACCTCTGTTCTCACTAGACCCTGCCCCATGGCATATCATTACCTATCTCTAGTACTTATTACCTCTCCATCATCTTTGAGAGGTCCTGGAGAACAGGCGAGGTGCCTGACAACTGGAGGAAAGCCAATGTGATCTCAGTCTTCAAAAAGAGCAAGAAGACCCGGAAAATTACAGACTGATCAACCTCACCTCCATCCGTGGAAAGATGTCATCCTGAGTGTCATCTCAGAGCATATGGAGGAAAGGAAAGCTATCAGAAGTAGTCAACATGCATTTACCAAGGGGAAGTCATGTCTGACTAACCTGATAGCTTTCTATGATGTCATGACTGGTTGGATAGATGAGAAGAAGCCAGTGGATGTTGTCTACTTTGACTTTAGCAAGGCGTCTGTCTCCCACAGCATCCTCATAGGTAAGCTTAGGAAGTGTGGGTTAGATGAATGGACAGTGAAGTGGACTGAAAACTGACTAAAATAAAGAACCCAGAGGGTTGTGATTAGGGGCACAGAATCCACCTGGAAGCCTATAAAACATGGTGTTCCGCAGGGGTCAATATTGGGTCCAGTCCTCTTTAATGTATTCATCAATGACCTGGACGAAGGGATGGAATGTACTCTCAGCAAGTTTGCTGATGACACAAAACTAGGAAGGGTGGCTGACACCCCAGAAGACTATGCCACCATCCAGAGAGACCTAGACAGGCTGAAAAGATGTGAAGAGAGAAACCTAATGAAATTTACCAAGGGCAATTGTAGGGTGCTACCCCTGGGGAGAAAAAAACCCAAGCACCAGTACAGGTTGTGGGCTGACCTGCTGGAGAGCAGCTCTGAGGAAAAAGACCTGGAAGTTCTGGTGGACAATGGGATGACCATGAGCCAGCAATGTGCCCTTGTGGCCAAGAAGGCCAATGGCATCCTGGGGTGCATCAAGAAGAGCGTGGCCAGCAGGTCGAGGGAGGTCATCCTGCTCCTCTACTCTGCCCTGGTGAGGCCCCATCTGGAGTACTGTGTCCGGTTCTGGGCTCCCCAGTTCAAGAAGGACAGGGAACTGCTGGAGAGAGTACAGAAAAGAGCCACAAAGACGACTAATGGCCTGGAGCATCTCTACTCTGAGGAGAGGCTGAGGGACTTGGGTCTTTTTAGTCTTGAGAAAACTTAGGGGGTATCTGATCAATGCTTACAAATACTTAAAGGG
>BJBW01004070.1:79592-103354 GCA_004320125.1 Scolopax mira | reverse complement strand
GGGCACAAACTTGAGTATAAGAAGTTCCACCTAAACAAGAGGAGGAACATCTTTACTGTGAGAGTGATAGAGCATGGAACAAGATGCACAGAGAGGTGGTGGAAAGTCCTCTGGAGACTCTCTTCAAAACCCACCTGGACAAGTTTCTGTGCAACATGCTCTAGGTAGACCCACTCTGGTGGGGGAGGGGATTGGACTAGATGATCTTCAAAGGTCCCTTCCAACCCCATATGATTCTATGATTCCCTCATGACAAAGTTTCCATTCGTATTTCTGCAGTTCTACTTTCCATTTGCTTTAACTCCTTTAAATGTGACAAAACCACTTTAGGGATGAAATAAAATAATGTATATGAAATTAATAGGCATAACACATGGAAATCATGACATATTCTTCAGAGGGGATGAAGGTTAAGAGCTAAATTAATCATTTTTCTCTTGCTGTGGTAACAGGGGGGAGGAAAGGCAGAGCCAAAAACTGGTTTGGAATCAACAACAACATCTGTTACTGAGCTAGCCAGAATCTTCCCTAGTTGGTTTTATTTGTTTTATTTTATTCAGGAAGAGGAGTAGACATTTACACTGTAAGTTCGGGGAGAATCAAAGCATTCTCAGTGCTCTGATATAACATCATAATTATGAACGACAATGATTTTTTTTTCTATGGTGGATAAAACTTTTCTGAAATAAAATTAGACAAGGAAAGAGACTTTTATTTATTACAATAACATAAAGGAAGACCCTTACCCATGCATCCTCTGCTTCCACTTTGTGTTCTTGTACTGGTTTTGACAGGAATAGAGTTAATTTTCTTCATAGCAGCGCATATGATACTGTGTTTTGGATTTGTGACAAAAACATTGTTGATGACACACTAATGTTTTAGCTGTTGCTGAGCAGTGTTTACACAGCATCAAGGCCTTTTATGTTTCTCACAGTGACCCGACAGCAAATAGGCTGGGAGGGCATAAGGATTTGGGAGGGGACACAGCTGGGACAGCTGACCCCAACTGACCAAAGGGATATTTTGTTCCATATCACATCATGCTCAGCAGATAAAGGTGGGCGAAGAAAAAGGAAGGTAGGATATGTTGAAGGTGGGAGATGTTCGAATTTGTAGCATTTTGTCTTTCCAAGTAACTGTTACACATGATGAAGCCCTGATTTCCTGGACATAGCTGAACACCTGCTTGCCAATGGAAAGTACTGAATGAACTTATTATTTTGCTTTGCTTGTGTGTGCAGCTTTTGCTTTACCTATTAAACTGCTTTTATCTTAACGTACAAATTTTCTCACTTATGCCCTGTCAGTTCTCTCCCCCAAAATGAGTGACTGGTTGTGTGGGACTGAGATGCCATTTGGGGTTAAACCACATCTCTGCAGTACAGCAACATCTATCAAATACAGCAGTTAACCTATAACCTGTTCCATGCAAGACCTTGGAACATTGCCTTCAGCTAGGACAGAACACATGCATGTTCCAAAGTCTCTATTCCTTGCAGACAAAACTAGAGTTTTTTGCCAAAAATTATTGAAAATAGCAAATATTATTTATTCATTGATTTAAAAATAAATACAAATTAAAAAAAAAAAGAAAGTTTTGAATTTTCTGCTACATCATATTTAGTCTGTGAAAATAATTTTATATTTATATGCTGGCCAAAGCTCTTGAATGAAACTCCTTTTATAAATTCCAAGCACAAGAAGAATAAATTAGAATAATTATATATGGTTTTAGCAGAATCCTGCAAACCTGTAACTTAAAAGTGTGTGTGTTTCATAGTTGTATTCACTGCCAGCATCATTCACTTGCAGCGATGAAAACTAACCACATATTGGGCCACCTATAACCACAAGGATATAGTAAGCCAGTACATCAAGGGAAGTGACTGCTCCCTTTGTTCTTGTACTTATGAGGCTGGAATAATGCAATGTGTTTGGAAAACTGTGTCCATTTTTGATGACACAGTATAACACAGATGTTGAGAAACTAGAGATAGTGCAATGAAAGGCCTAAGGGAATTTTGTCTGATTGAACTGAAGAGGGAAATTATAAAGGAGGGGATTGACCTATGGTCTTCAGTTTCGTAAATCAGGGCTATAAGATAGAGGTGTTTCTCCTGTGAGGTACATCAGAGCAGGACAAAAAGAAACTCAGTGTAATAAGGGAAGTTGTGGCCAACCCTGAGGAGAAACTTCTTCAGAGAGAAAGTGGTTGAGCACTGGAGGAGGTTGCCCATAAGGGTTGTGAAATCTCTTCCCTTGGATGTTTTCTTAACTCAGCTAGACAAGGCACTGGGCAATATGATCCAACTTTGAAATTAGCCCTAATTTGAGCAACAGTTTGGATTAGGTAACCTTCAGCTATGCCTTCCAATTTTAATATATCAATAATTCTCTGATTCTAAACAAAATCTGTTTAATTTTCTGATGGTGATCTTCTATTTGAAGGCAGTGTAGACAGCTAAGCTTCTTATATGCCAACTGTAGGAAAATCATGCTTTCTATTGCTTGTAATTTTGCCCATATAAGCCACTTAGACTTAAAATTCACACCCTAGATAATTGTCTTATGATGCAACAGTGAGTGCAACTCTTTCTTAGAATGGTGTTGAGGAAAAGATCATGTTCTTCATATTGGAAATACAGTCATATTTGTTGCTTTGTTCGGCATAATTTAAGCTTTAAGAGAAAGAGTAAAAACACATCCTAAATTTGGCCTCTAAACATTTGCAATTCATTTGTCGTCAGCAGATATTTTTTAAAGTTTGTTTGATAACTGAAAAATATATTTATTTTTTTAAAAAAAGATCCCCACTAAGTAGATTTGTGAGCAAGCTTTGGAGGGCAAATGTAACAAGAGGAAACGTGTGGGCCCATGTGGTAGGAAAGACCAGGAAAAAAGACCAGAAAAGGATAAGAGCAGAGAAGCGAAATTACAAAGTTTTCGCTAAGTTTCACTAATTCACTAATTCACTAAATTACAAAGCAATCAAAAAGTAAGGAAAAACAGAATTTAAAGCTGCCTTTCCTATAGCTAAAAATAGCTTCTAATGGTATTATTATGCCACATTCCATGATGTTTATCTGCCTGGGGGCTGAATTGTATTTGCAGCTGTTACCTTTTTTCTCACATTTCCTAGACAGGTTAATGATTTTTTTTTCAACTTTTGTATTCTTTTAATTACATACCTATATGGACATACTCTTAATGTACACATGTAAAAACCAATAAATTCAGCTTTAGGCTATTTCTTATTTCCCATTATAATTAATCATCCGTACACTGAATTGCTAAGTTTTGGAATATTGTAATCAAGAAAAGTCATACTAACACATCCTGAGTACAGGTAGTTAATTATACAGTTATAGCTTAAGAGAACATTTTATCAAAATCTACTCCATATTCTCAAAAAGTCTCTATTTATTACTAAAGATGATGTTTCTTCAGTGTATGGTTTTGTTTTGTTTTTATCTATAAGTGGTTTATTAATTTATTACAAATAATGTTAATTGCCATAGTCTGAGAATGATATATATAAATATTTTCTTTGGGAAAAAAATAAAATTATCTCAAAATGTTGTTGATACTTTTCATCACAATAATAGTAATCACTGTTTGCATGGCAGCTAATGAACAAAGAAGAAATGCAATTAAGTACTTCAATGCAATTCAATCTTTGGTGTCTATACTTCTTTTTTTTAATCTCAAATTCTATATTCATTTAGAACTTTCTACCTCATTCTTCAGAAAAAATATAATTTAGTAGGAAAAGTCTTTAAATATATATTGTTCTCCATACAGGTCATAAAGGTGCAAAAGTTCATGTCACTTCTACTTAACAATGTTAAAACTGATTCAGCTACTTTCTGCATAAAATATTGTTTCTTATTAAAAACATTACTTTATGCAATTTGTTTACTTTTCTGAGCAAATTAAAAACTTTTCACTTACAGTAACTGCAAAGATTTGAGGGGAGAAGATTAACTCAGAGAGAAATAGTTGTCTTTTCTAACATAAAGGAGAGCATGGCAAATATAAACAAGTGTAGCTGCATAATAAAATAGCTGAAACATACACATTTATAAATTATATATAATCTTGCTTGAAGACTTATTTTTGTCTTAATCAATAATGATTAATTAAAAATTCTCACATCAAATTAACATATTTTGTAAAATAAAAAGAACAAATATCAATCTAAAGATGTTTTTAATACAGTTTACTATTATATAGTTAGATACGAATGAAGGAAACCATGGTTTTCCTGGCTTTTCTTCCTACCCCTCCACCAAGGTATCTTATGCTTATGGTACTCTTGCTATTTAACAGGAGAGTTATATAATTGCGAATATATTTATGTTGTTTGCACTTTCCTTCTTTGTGAAACCATACAGAATAAAATCTACATTTCTTAAACCTGACACATTTTTTATTTCACTAACTAACTCATTTCTCATGTAGAGAGAGAGCAAGAAAGTAGGTATTACAAAAGAAAACTTTTGTCGTTCTTGGTCTTCCAGAGCTTTGTGACAGAAGAATATGCATGTCGTTTTTTCGGTCTGGGAAGTCTATTATGTATTAGATTTGTCAGGCCACTGTAAATCTCCATAACTCTAATGCAGGGCTTCAAACTTTTTTAGTTAACCTGTGCCCAGCTAATTTAATCATTTACAGTAACTGTAAAGATTTACAATAACTGTAAAGTTACTTTTGTCCAGAAAAGGGCAACAAAGCTGGTGAGGGGTCTGGAGAGGAAAGGCTGAGGGAGCTGGGGTTTTTGAGGCTGAGGAAGAGGAGGTTCAGGGGAGACCTTATCATGCTTTCTAACTACCTGAAGGGGGGGTGTATAGAGGCTGGGGTCAGTCTCGTCTCCCAAATCACAGGAGATACGACAATGGGGCAATGGCCTCAAGTTGTGCCAGAGGAGGTTGAGATTGGATATTAGGAAAACATTTCTTCATGGAGAGGGTTATTGAGCATTAGAATGGGCTGCCCAGGGAAGTGGTTGAGGCACCATCCCTGGAGGTACTCAAAAGACGGGTTGACGGTTTAATGATTTCTGTCAGTGTTAGGTTGATGGTTGGACTAGATGATCTTTAAGGTCCCTTCCAACCTAGACAATCTATGATTCTATGATTCCTAATCAAACTTTTATTCATATGAGCTCATAACTTGTGCACCATTAAAGTTATAGCTATTTTACTAGTCATAGCTTTGCTATTAAAAAGATGCTTAGGAGATCATTGAACCATAGAATATTTTGAGTTGGAAGGGACCTGTAAGGGTCATCTAGTCAGATGTCCCTGCAATGAATGAGCAGAGACATCTTCAACTAGATCACGTTGCTCATAGGCTTGTCCAACCTGACCTCAAATGTTTCCAGGCATGGGGCATCTACCACCTCTCTGGGCAACCTGTTCCAGTGTTTCACCACCGTCATTGTACAAAATTTCTTCCTTGTATCTAGTCTAAATCTTCCCTCCTTTAGTTTAAAACCATTATGCCTTTTCCTATCGCAACAAGGCTTGCTGAAAAGCCTGTCCTTATCTTTCTGTTAAGTCCCCTTTAAGTACTGAAAGACCTCATCAGAGGACCTGGTTCAGGTTCTGTTTAAGAGGAATGTATAAAACTTTGTTGAATGGCCTAATGACCAAAGGAACATGAATAAATGGAGAGGGAGGGATGATAGGTCAGGAATAATTTCTCTTTATTTTTGCGATACTGAGATAACACTCAGGCAATGTTAAAAAAATGTTCATAATTCAGTAGCTTACTAATTTCCATTCACCTTTAAAAATTCTTACTAGATATTTGCCTACTTTGGGGCAAAATTTTCAAAATACTTGATAAACAACATTGGGTGAAGATAATTGGTCTTCATAGACTTCTCCATCATTAGAGAGAGAAGGAGTCTGTTTTGAGGGCTATTCAAGAGTTAAATTTTAGCTGTTCTGAATCCCTCTCTGGAACAACTTACACTAACTGCAGTGAAATTTTAAGGCATCAAGCATCTCTAGTCCAGTTTTGTCTCCTTAAGATACAATTCTTGTATCTTAATACAATACTCCTCTTGTCTCCTTGAGATACAATTAACGATCTAAGGCTAGAGGTAAAATGGATTTCAGCATTTCAGTACCAACCATTGTAGCGCCCAAATTTCTGTCACCTTCCTATTAAAATCCACAGTATCAAGGCTTGCACCTGGATTGGTCATACAATTATCTATAAGAATTTTATGATGTTTAACATCATAAAATCATGCACCCTCCAACTTTTCCCTCATACACTGGTAATTCTTATTTCTCCCTGGATGACCTTTTGTCCTTCCTGGGCTTTTAAAAGTGTCTTATAAAACCTCTCATATTTATAAGAGCATTAATGTATCCTTTTTCTCATGACAACATGCAATTACTTTTATTTAACATCAGCTCCTCTGGAGACATTTGTTCCAACTATCATTAGAATAGAATATAATTACTTTTTATTTCTTCACTGAGAATCTTTGGGCATTCCTGCACTGTACTATGGGTAGTTATATACTCATTGGAGCTGTAACCAAAGCTCGGGTCTCACCTTAGCAGGTAAGTGCCATAAAAAGTAAACTGCAGAATCAGACTTGTATTCTCATCCCATTAATTGCTTCCTACAAGTTACAACATTTTCAGAGGATGGAGAGAGCTGAAATATATCTTTCAGGAGAGAACTGAATCTGGGATACTGAAATCCTGGGTTGAGGTCTCTAGCCACTGAACTAAAACATGAAACAGGTCTGGAAGGGAATATATGTATTTTATTAAGGATTGTGAAGGGATCTTGAGGCTTTACAAGTGAAGTCTAGAGACCCTAAACAACTTCAAAGCTTTGTGACTCTTGAACAGACATTTAAGGATCTACATTTTGGTTTACTGGCATATTATGTCAGATAAAATCACATAAATCCTTTTATAAATCCCAATATTAATTAATTATGCTATGAGTTGTGCACAGTAAGGAGGTGTTGTCTACATCCATGATTTTATTGCTACATTTATTTTTTTGGTAAAATAACTTCTCTATTCACAAACAATCCATTCTACTCTTCTTTGTGAGAAGTCCAAGATCTTTTCTAAATGTAAAGTAATCATTACAGCAGGAACTGGTGTTCAGTCGCCTAAGTTGGTGAAGGAAAACTCAAAAAATATTTATGTAGGTTTATATTTCTAAACAATTAGTCCAATCATATATGTTGCAGAGAAGAACAAAATTGTGTCCCTGAGAGTCCTGTAGTCTACCGTAGTCTACAGAAAAATGCAAACCTTTGTAATTACTCAAGCAAGGACACCTAGAGCTGTTTTCTTAAGACCACATCCACGCAACTTTTAAATACCTCCATGGAGTAAGACTGAACAGCCTCTGCCAGTGTTCAGTCACTCTCACAGTAAAAAAAATGTGTCCTAATATTAAAATGGAATCTCCCATGTTTCAATTTGTGCTCATTACCTCTGCTCCTGACACTCGGCATCACTGAAAAGGGCCTGGCTCCATCCTCTTTGCACTGTCGCATAACACATTTCCTGCCACCAAGATCCCAAACCTTCTCTTCTTCAAGATATATAATCCCAGCTCTCTCAACCTTTACTCATAGAAGGAATGCTCCAGACTCTTAATCATCTCTGTGACACTTCTTTGGACTCTCTCCAGTACATTGAAGTGTCTCTTGTACTGAGGAACCCAGAACTGGACATAGTACTACAGGTATGGCCTCACCACTGCTGAGCAGAGGGAAAAAGTAGAAAGGACTTAAAAACCACCATGTTCTTTTCAGAAGTAACTGAGCAGCCTGCAGTTACTGTGGAACAAAGTTTAGCCTGGGAACCTAAATACCTTTCTGTCTTCACTACTACTGCTATAAATACCATACTGAATATGGATTTTTGATGCCTAATATTTATCTGAAGCAGAATTCAGATGCTAGACAAAGTAAATCAAGCTGAAAGTTTTTACTTTAGCTTTAAAATTCAAAGGCATGTGGAAACTAATATTTTCACCTGTTAAATTCTTCAGGTGCCCATAAAATGATTTAAGAGAATGATCAAAATTGTTTCTGTCTTGTCAGAAATTAAAAAAAAATAAGCACAGATTTATCAGTAAAGATAATGGAGAATACTGAAACGAAATACCCTGTTGCTAAAATTCCTGGAGTCGACAAGCTCCATTGATGATCTCAGATGTGTCTACCACACAACAGCAACATTTACTTTAGCACAATAAAAAAAATAAATTAGATCACATACTCAGAGAGCCGAAAAAAACCCATCAGGTCTCTTCTAAGTATACAGAGATTCAAAGTCATGTTTTTCCCCTAGAAACTGTCTTAAATATGAGTAAGAATCTTTGTTACTGCCCACTGAAATTTTTCCTGCAGGAAGTTCAAAATTATCATGTACCAGATTAGGGTAATTTGGAGATTAGGGCTCTAGCTGTGAATGGAGAATCATGGCGGTAGGGCCATCATTTTCAGATCATAGTTAACTAGATAAAAGAACTAGTATGCAAATTTTTGATGGTTTTCCTCTAAGCTAATCACTTCAGATTCATATAGTCAGAGCAATTAATCGAATCTTGAAATTAGTGTATAAAACAGACAAAAGAAAACAAACTCTGGATGAAGACTCATGCAACAGAAACTTCAGAAGACTATTTCATACCAAATATTGCACTAAAAGGGCTGAAGCCAGATGAGATGACATCTACATGCTAGTGTTTTGGGTTTTTTACAGTAAATACAGAGAAATAAGCAGTTCTGTGGCACAATTTCTCATCCAGAAATAAATTGAAATAAATTATTAAACTGCATGAGATAAACAATGTCACAACAGTATCTATTTCCATAGCCTGAGAGAATTGAGAAGGGAGTCAAGGTTAATTAACTCAGATGTAGATGATTATTCCATAGACATCTCCTTTTTTTCCTTTTTTTTTTTTTTTTTGGTGTGATTTATTCTGTCCTACAAGACTTGTGACTTAGTAAGAGCTCAGGTTTTAATCTAGCAGATTTTAGAATGGTACTGATAATATTTATGTAAATGCTACTCAGCATTATATAGTTTTGGAAGGTTTACTACACCTATTGAATAGCATGATGTTAATTGAATCTCTTTAATTTCGGTCTATGAAGTTGATTATTTTGTGAAATTACATGCAAACCTGACTTTTATGCTGTTCATCTCCTCTAAAGACATTATTTATGTCGATATTTTGAATGAATAGATAGTTGAATGAACAGCATGATGAGTCTAAAGGCTTATATGTAGTTCTCAGTAATGACAGGATGAAGCACGATGAGTTCATTAATTGCATCTTTATTCGACCTGTTGCTACTGACAAGAAATATATTAAACCCTGTATTATAATGCTTCCATTTTCTCCTCTCATAGATACTGACATGTATACCATGACCATCTAATTTGCTTTTACTGGTACATTTTGCTGATAATTTTTGCTTCTCCAGTTACCATTGTTTTTGAAAACATGGTGAATATATAGAAAGATTTAAATATTAGACAGAGCAGCACCACAGAAGATGAAAAGAAGACTGAGAGAAGTTGCAGAGAGACCTTGTAGAGATGAGGTCCTGAGCCCCTAACTGTGTATAAAAGGGGAAGACCAGATTAAAATAGAAATTCACAGGATGGAGGAAATCTAGATTATGACTTCTGTTAACAGGAAAAAAAGTTGCTGTCTTCTCGCACAGATAATTCAGCTCCGTAGGTTCTGTGACCTGATAGCAAAGGAGGGAGAAGAAACCATATCTGAGCAGGTATAAAAGTCAGATGAGAACTGGTAGTTGAAATTACTTAGAGAAAACACTATCTGCCAACCTGACTTTCTTCTCTAGAGGTTTGCTGCTTTTCTCAGGTACTCCGAATGAGGATGTTGCAGAGCTGTTAAGGCTCATCTAGGCTTCACATTATCAGCCACTGCAACTTATCCATATAGGCACCAGTGATAATGCCAGAAAAGACTTCTGGTGTAACCCAAGCAACTGTTTAGCTCTGGAAATAAAATTGAAAGAGGGCACAGCGGTCCAGGTGATTTCTTCTCCATGCTGCTGGTGAAAAGGAAAAACCTAGGGAGGAGCAGCCAGATCCTACGGGCTGAATGCTTGGCAGCACAGCCCATGTTGCCAATGGGGATTTAGTGTTTGTGATCCTCTTTGAGGATGAAGGAGTGCTGAAGAGAGACAGGACCCACCTGATCCATACTCAGATTACTTGATGAGAGTACAGAAGTGTATTAAGTCCTCAAAGAACCTAATGAAATCTTCCCCATGCATATAGGGGTAATGTTAGAGAAAACAAAACTCACAGCTAAATTATGCAAGAAGAGTAAGAGGAACTTATAAACTCAAGGACCAAATAAGGAAAATGTGGCCAAGCTACTGAGTGGGAGATTGATCTAGTGGCAGGTTAAGGTTAAGGTTAACAATTAAGGTTAAACTCATAGTTTCTTTGCTCTGTTTTCATCAAGTTCTCCCAAACCTCTGTGCTTAATGGCAGGGATCAAAGTGAAGAAGAATACCAGCAGTGGATGAGTCAGGAATTATTAAAGAGCACCTGACTTCTACAAGTCCATCAGACCTTTTGGATTATACTTAAGAATGCTGAGAACTGACTGATCGTGGCAATATATCTTAAAGCATCTTCAAATTATCATGGAGATCAGAATAAAAGTAAATGATGCTCCTACCTTCAAGAAAGGTTAAAAACATGATTTGGGCAGCCAAAAGCCTGTCAGGCTCCCTTTTGTCTTTGGGAAAATGGTGGAATTAGTCCTCTTGGAGCAGCTGGGAAGAGTAATTCCTTGCAAAGTTAAAGGCCAAGAGCATCCTGGCCTGCATGGACAGTAGCATGATCAGTAGATCAAATACCCTGTTCAGTTCTTTGCCTCTCAATATAAGACATGCTTTAACTGCAGTGAGTTCATCAGAGGGCCACAGGGCAGTCAGGGCTGGAGCATTTGCTCCAGAATTATTCAGATTTTTTTTCTCTGTGCTTGCTTGTAGTTTTACATACAGTTTATATTCATTGCACTGATGTACCAGATATTTATTGCAACAGTAAATTTCAGAGGCGGTAATGTTCTGGAAACTGCTTTTTGGGTAATTTGTATTTTGTAACCATACTGTATAGTGTTTAAGAAGAAAATCGTATACCATTAAAATTAAAAGACCTGAGTTACAAATCCTGTCATTAAGACACACAAAGCTCCACAAAATAACTGCTAACCAAATTTCAACAAATGCTCTCTTTAGAATTTCTTTAAAAGTCACTTCATACAAACAATCTCAGAATATGTAAGAATTAATTAAGATCTGCTTTGTAGAAACACCATGTAAAAAGCAGTATTTTGTTTCCAACAGTGCTGATTAAGAGCAAGGCTACTTTCCCTACCAGAATTATTGCAAGAAAGGCAAAAATTTTAGTATATTGGGGTCTCTTCTGGGAATTCAAGTGTGAATTTTACCCTGCTGAGTTCTACTGACAGCATGTAGTCTCTTAATTCTGATGTCACTGTAATAGATTATTTCTTCTCTCCTTCTCTCCCCTCCTCAACTCCCTCTTCTCTTTCTCAACTCTTCTTCTCACCTCTTCCGCTGGATGATATCTGTCTTTTGGAGGCGGGAATGGTAGTGGTGGTGGGGGGTGTGCAGAGAGGGAGGAGAGTAAATTTGAAAGGAGGTTATCAGACAAACCTGATGGCAAAAATTCATGCTAGTCGACTGAATCCTTTATTTTCAATGATTAACAACATTGATTGCTTCTCACCCTCTAGCTACACATGTGACATATTATTATAGAAACAATGCAGGTATATAACTGAAGTTTCAAAGAGTGAATCCCAACTAGATACAGGTACAAAGAAAACCATAAGCACAAAATGCAGCACCTTAAAAACAGTAGTAATAATAACAACAAATGGATAATAAATGATTGAATCACATTCTTTAAATCAATTATGATTATTCTCCTTTTTGTTTCTGGAAGCTGAACACCTAAACTCTTTAGAACTCAGTTCCCAGTGAATGAGAACAGTTCTGAATGCAGTATCAGGGTAACACAAAGATGGTGAGAGTTTGAGAAGAAAGATATTGCTGAACGTTGCTGAACATTGATTCAAAATTCAGCTAGGGAAAAAAATATTAATTCCAATATTAAGCACAGGTGGAAAGCATGGTTATGCCTAAAAAGGATGTTACATTTTTTGAGAATGCTCTGACATTCATAAAATTATTTGATTAGAACAATTATACTGTTCATATCTTCCTCTTCTGCATCTGTTGTCTTTCTTTGATGGCAGAAGAGCAACTATTTATATCATGTGTAAAGATTATTTATCCTAAGGTATGTCTCAAAGGTCCCTGTGACACTAAACCATTCATTTACTAGTTCAAAATAATCCTCAAGGAATTATATGTAATTTTTCATCTGACATAGAAATATATATCCACTAGCACTTACCATTGAAATATTTAGATTACCACAGTTTTGCCATAACTTAGGTATGATTTTACTCTGTTATAGAGAGAGGCTAGCTTTATTTCACAAAATATTCTGTTTCTGTTGTTTTCTATGGAATTAATGGTGTGTATCTTTACTTTGCACAAAGTCATTACATCACAAGAATTCTTGGGTTTTTGTAGATTTATCTTTTCCTCTCATGTCAAAATGCCAATTGTACTTGTGCCAATAACTGTGCCACTTTAAATTCCCTCCACTTTTTTTTTTTTTTAGAAGTAAATATATAGTTACTTTGACCCTCACAATGTGAACAATTTATATAAATTGCACATTATTTGTTATGTATTGGTCTTTGGAACATGTTGCATTTGAAAAGATCTTGACTACAAACCTTCCAAAAAAGAGCAACTCATTTTGATTATTTAATCGTAGAAATCAATGTCAATAATAAATACATAAGCATATGTTAACCTTACTCATTAAATTTTTAATATCAGTTTGAATATGAACAGCAAATGATACAGATAAACCTAATATATTTCTTCAAAAAAATAAGATCAGAATAATGAAAAAAAAATAGATAACATCCAGAAAACTGACATAATTATATTTTACATTGTTCTCAATCTCATTTGTAGTCTGTACCCTAGTTTCTTGGATGGAGTGTTTAGTATTATTCTTTTATATCTGCTGTCATTCCTACAGCATAAATAGAAGTAACTTCCTTATCCTGATCAATTTGCATGAACAATCCATTTTGCATGAACAATGAGATTTACTGATTCAGTAGATAGCTCATTAGTGTTCTTTTAGAGCAAAGATGCTCACTAGGGATGCCAGAGCCCCACAGATCTGTTCTCCTATATGCACAGGAAAAAAATGCTATTGAAGGAATATATATCATAAGAACTGTGCATAGTTGAATACACACAAAGGAATGATAAATCTATAATCTTTCCTCACAGCAGTTCTTGTTTCAGAATTACATTTATTATAGAAATATCAGGATACATTACCAACCTGTAATTACCAATATTTTCTTCCCAAATTTAACAATTTTTATAATGACTTAAATTTAGTTAACATCAATATCTTATAATGGATGGTCTCTTTGAAATGTCATTAGGAAAGTTCCTCTGTTGTTCTTTGCCTTGTAGAAGCTTATGTTTCCATTGATCTCTGTTGTTTTTGAGTGAATAATAGATGTACGTTAGAAGTTTCCAGTTAGAAATTCTGCTTCTGTGGAGGTTCCACTGAAATTATCTGCAAAAACTCCCACTGCTTTTCAGTAAGAGAAAAGAAATATTCTCCTTAGTGTCACAGGTAGCAACAACATGTTGGATCAAATATCACAGGAGTCTATTTTGCTAGAATTTGGAAAAGAGGAGCAAAGCTATTTTATCTGCCTAGGAGTTAGCTGTAGCAAAGAAAAGATAATGTCAATGTATATTCTTATGAGACATGCTTACTTTCTGAACACTTAGTATTTTGAGATAAAAATATTAATGACACTCAGTGAGTTTCCACATGCAAAAGTTATAAACAGAAAGATTTTCACTTAAACTCTCCATTTAAGGAATGTGTCCACTTATTGAGCCTAGTCTGCTTGAAAAAAACATTAGATAACATTCTAGAGAGGAAGAATATATATGAAATATAACAGATTTTTGACTTAATCATCTCCATCAACCCACCACTTGCACAGCATATGTTATCCTCCAAAAATCTATCCAGTAAAAGTATTGGGATCTACAGGAACTCAGGTTCTGACATTCTGACATTCCTAAGCACAAATTTTGCTTTACATATATGTATTTGCCCTGACTTTTAATTAATTCTGAAAGTAAAATTATATTAAGAAATTATATTTTATATTATTAATTGTCTTCTACATATATCAATAGAACTAGGCAAAAATGGCTGTGAAGTGATTAATAATCCCTTAAGAGAAGTGTTTTCTAGGTTATTGTTATGGCTTCACTTTGAAGAACAGTGGACAAAAATAGACATTGAAAGGATCATGGATAAAAAGTTTCCCATAAGTAATTCTCTTAATTCTTATACAGAGTAACATATCATCTTATTTTTTTCTGGCTGACAACAAAGAAAACACCAACCCAAAAATAACCTCAACATCCCACAAAATTCTAGTTATTATTTTCCTTTTTTTTTTTTTTCTCACGTGTCCACATCTTAACATCCATTTAATTTTTTAATTCTTGTAAATTAATGTAAATGTATACCATGCATTTGGGCACAACTAAAGTAATATAATTTGTGCAAGAATAAAGAATAACTATGAAAAGCTCTAGAGAGTAACATCATATTGCCTCTCTTTCTGATGCTTGAGGAATATTTTTTGATCCAGTTATTCACAATTCTGAAGATTCTTTTTTATTTGAATTTTGTTTTATTTTTTCACTTTATTTTATTTTTAGTGAAAGTTGAAAAAAGACCTGTCTCAGTGTTTCAGAAGAAAAAACTCAGTAGGAAATGTGCTTTATTTAAAAAGTGAAGAAGCTAAATCTATTCAGATCATCAAATTAAAATTTAAGGAGCGATTAGCTAGATAAGTAATGGAATTTTTCACAATATAAACTTCTTCAGTATAATAGATACAGCTGTAAGTGTAAGACATTAAAAGTGCATAAACTGAGAACTAAGAGTAGAAATAGGACCTTTTTTACTTATAAAATAAATTAATCTTATTGTTTACCACATTTAAATTTGGAATTATCTCAAATTTGGATCTTCTAAGATTCCTGTCATAGTTAAACTAATACAAGGAAATCATATGAGTTATTACAGAATCACAGAATGGCAGGCATTGGAAGCGACCTCTGGAGATCGTCTAGTCCAACCCCCTTGCTAAAGCAGGTTCACCCAGAGTACTTTGCACAGGATCATGCCCAAGCAGGTTTTGAATATCATCATAGAACGAGACTTCAGAAGATCCCTGGTCAATCTATGCTTAGTCACCCTCACACTGAAAAAGTATTTCCTGATGTTCAGCCAGAATCTTCTGTGTTTCAGATTGTGCCCATTGTCTCTTGTTCTGTCACTGATCTCTGTATTTCTTGTCTTGTCCTAATCTATGTATATAGAGTGGCCCTAGGGTAGCCCTAGGGTGGTTGGACTAGCTGTCTTCCAGAGGTCCCTTACAACATCAGCCATTTTGTTATTTTTTGATTACTGAGATGTTAAAGGCGTTCATACATATGAGAGAGGAGTAAAGTAACAAAGAAAAATTAAAGACCTTGTGTGATTATGTTTGTTATTTTTTTTTAAATATCACAAGATTGGAGATATTAAAAAATTAAAGAAATGGATCATGTAGTTTAAATTTAATACTTTTCAGCATTAAATTTTGTTATTACATATTTAATCTACTTCGCTACTTTGAAAAGACCCACAGGAACATCTGCTACTTGTCTCTCAACCTTAGAGGTACAGGCAGGAAAAGAAGAAACATATGAGGCTAAAAAAGAGGGAAAAACCCGCACAGATTAAGTAATTGGGTTATGTTTAGATTGGTCACCATGAGGTGATATGAAAAATACTGGTGGTCAGTAGTGATATCAAAAGTAATATCATCTAGGCTCAATTTTTTCTCCCACCCTCCCTCCTTTGAATATCTGGAGACTGCCATCATGAAGGTCTGAAAAGATAAACAATTGATTTTTTTCCTTCAAAGAGGGAGCAGAGGGTGCACCTACTCTTGGCTATGATCTGCCATTGCTGTGTGGAGGAAAACATGCATTCTTTCCCCTACCAACACAATTGGAAAATGCCACTGACATTTAATTTGGCAAGAATGTATGATGTTCCCCAGCCAAACAATAACATCCTCACAACACGTGACATAATTTTAATTCAAATGCACATTGCAGTTTCCTAAGGAAAACCAAACGTTGGAGAGTCTCGGAATGGAAGAAGTAATTAGCATTCTAAAAAGGTACCCTAATGGTGCTAAAGACCAATTCATTTAACAGTGGACTAACGGCTCGAGAGGAACAGATTTTGTGAATCAAGTGCAGGCAGTACCATTAAGATATATATCCTAAATATCAAGATGGAAGGTAGTTTTGGATTCACACCGAATGAATCTTAGATTTCATGGGGGTTTTTTTTCTGCTTCTAGGTGATGGTGTCTGTGATATAGCTGAAAGATGGACCCTTCCCTCTTATTATAACAGGCAAAGCCACTCCATTGATCATTCTGCAATACTCGGCCACGATTATCTTTCCTCCTCCTTAAAGGGGGCAAGAAGAAATCCCACTGATTCCTCCTTCTGTGTCAGCTCTACTCTATATAATTGAATGAAAGTGACTTTCTTCTCCAATGCTTAGATTAATTTTCTAATTTTCTGGCCTGCCTCATGCTTATCCATACTGTTAACAAGCTGTATGGCATAGGTCTGGGTTGTGACAAATGGTTCTCACCTACCTACATCCACACATGTTTCAAGAGATAACATAGACCACAGAATACTTTTTCTTGCACTCTTACAAAGGTTAATACAATTAAGGTCTTTAAACACATTCTGTACCATGCCACCTATGTCAGAAAATGAGTGTGTTCCCTGGCCTGTGTTGATTTTTAGCCACTTAATATAGTCACTGAATATTCACTGAATATTGCCAGTGAATCTGAATCTCTTCATTCACATCTTATCTTTAAAACCTATCTGTCTTAAGACCTGAAGGGTAGCATCTTGTTTGGCTTCTTCCACATCTGTTCTCACAACTTCTTCAGTTGACAAATTATAAATATAACTTTAAATGTTTTAAGCAGACCTAGATGCCTAAGCAAGGACAGATTATTACAGCTTAAATGTCTACCATTCAAATTTGAAAATTCAGATATTTTTTGTTATAATACTAAGACCTAGAGAAACTTTATTTTTTATCAAATTTATTTTATCTTCATTAATATATGACACTCAAAGGGTATCATAATCTAATGTTAATTTTTTCAATTATTCAAAATATTTTAATAAGGCTTTACTTTCTGTTTTCCTGTATAGGCACTTAGACATTTTCAGCTTAGAATTTTATATATTGCACTCCATGTGTAATCTCTTTTAACTTTCTATGTGAACTTTCAGTTCTAAGTATTCATGGACAAAATCATCAGCATTTTACTCTGATCTCCCCTCCTTTGATTTTGATAGGTATAAACTCTCTCCAGCAGTATGACTGTAAAATCTGCTGCCTCAGAGGTATAATTCCCGCATACAGCCAAGCAGCACCCTTGGGGAATGTTTAGTTGCCATGAGCAAATCATGTCCTTTAAGATACCCGCACTGATTGCGAGTAGTACTCACTGATCTTTCCTACTGGGATGTTTCCAGATTTTTTATTTTTTCTTCAGCAGTCTAGTGTTGTAATGTATAGGCAGTAAAAGTAGACAGAAAATAAAAGTCCCTGTGAAAGGAACAAAAACATTTGTAGTCCTACTGTGGCAAGAGGATAAAAGATCTTCAAGTACAAAGAGACAAGTGGTGAACCCCCATCACTCATCCTGCTACTGTCTCATTTTACTTTGCCCCAGACACTTTAAAAAAATAGTTCTTTGAGATTCAGTTGTAAACCAGAATTTATCTTGTGGAAAAATATATCCATATGTTTTATTAAATAGCAAAAGCAAGACAACTCAGAATGTGAAAATTCAATCAACTGTAATTTCAAAAAGGGAACTAAAAACCAACCTCCAATGTTTGCATGCACAATTTTATGACAAGAAGTCACTTGAGCACACATGAGACTCAAATTGATGCACTTAAATTAAAGCTTCATGAATTTACACTTGGGTAGAAGAACAGATACATTTTCAGCATTTCAGTCCATTTATAGATATAATATTTTTGCGTTATTTTATAAGCATTTTGCCCAACTAAACATATGGAACATTTAAGTTTGCTAAAATTGGGGATTTTGTGCGTAGAATCCAGAATAAACTAATGATCTCAGCGATCCCTGTCTCTTGTCAATAGCTTCCAAACACTGCACTAAATAGTTCATGCACTAATTCATACTAATTCTCATTAACACATCACCTTCATTAGTACATTAATTATGCTTTTCACCATATAATAACCTGATGCAAAAGATACTATGAAAGGGAAATGGGTGAGGTAAACCTAAGATGCAAATTTATCTGGAAGAGCGAGATTTTAAGGAGGAATATGAATATCATGGGCAATCAAATTGACTCCAGACTGTAGACATGCCAAATTGAACCTAATACAGGTTTAAGAGACAAGCCAAGTGTTTAAGTGTCTAGAGTCTGGATCTGAATCCAAACTGGATCTTGGTTGCAAAAACATTAGTGTCTAAAGTCATTTGAAGTGATTGGTGTTATTTCACCCAGCTTTTAGTCAATATAACAGAAGAGTCAGGGTATCTTTTAAATCTTTGGTCATATCAGTCATTTTTGTGTGCCTGACTTGAATACCCTAGAATCTCAAACTAGAAGGCTATGTTCTGGCAACTGCATCGTATGGTGTACCCCACGGGTCAATACTGGGTCCAATCTTGTTTAACATCTTCATTAATGACCTGGATGATGGGGCAGAGTTCATCCTCAATAAGTTGCTGATGACATAAAAGTGGGAGGAGTCACTGATACTACCATCCAGAGGGGCCTCAGCAGGCTAGAGAAATAGAAACCTTATGAAGTTCAAAAGAGGAACTGTGAAGTCCTGCATCTGGCAAGGAACAACTCCAGCACCAGCATATGCTGGGGACTGTCCAGCTGAAAGAAAGCTTTGGCAGAAAAAGTGGACAATAACTCAAACATGTGCCAATCATGTGCCCTTGCCACAAAGTAGGTTAATGGGCTGCATGAGGAGAAGTGCTTCCAGCAAGTCGAGGCATGTGATCCTTCCCCTCTACTCAGCCCTGGAGAGGCCACACATGGACTGCTGTGTCCAGTTCTGGGATCCTCAGTACAAGAGAAACATGAACGTTTTGAGCCAGCAGTGTGCCCTTGTCATCAATGGGCAAATAGGATCCTGGGCTGCATAGGGAAGAATCAGTTCTGGGCTCCCCAGTTGAAGAGAGGCAGGGAACTACTGTGAAGAGTCCAGGACAATGAAGATGATTAAGGGATTGGAGCATCTCTCTTATAAAGAAAGGCTGAGAGAATTAGGACTGTATCCTGGAGAAGAGAAGGCTGAGGGGAGACCTTATTAATGCTTCTAAGTATCTAAAGGGCAGTTTGAGGGAAGATGGAGCCAAACTCTTTTCAGCGGTTCCCAGTGACAGGACGAGGGCAATGGGCACAAGCTGGAACATAGGAAGTTCCACTCAAATATGAGAAAAAACTTCTTTACAGTGAGGGTGACAGAGCCTTGGAACAGGCTGCCCAGGGAGGTCGTGGAGTCCTCTTCTCTGGAGATTTTCAAGACTCACCCTGATGCAGTGCTGAGTAATGTGCTTTAGGTAGTCCTTGTTTGGCAGGGGAGTTGGTCTAGATGATCTCTAGAAGGTCCCTTACAACTCAAACAATTTCATGATTCCGTGATTCCTTTCCAACAAAGGGTCACAAGGATGGTGAAAGGACTTCAGAAAGGGCTGAGAGAGCTGGGACCATTCAGTCTAAAGAGAAGAAAGCTCAGAGAGATTATCTATGTATATAAATACCTGAAGAAAGGGTTCATAGAGGACAGAGCCAGGCTCTTTTCAGTGGTGAACAGTGACAGGAAATGATGCAATGGGCACAACCTGAAACACAGAAGATTCTGGCTGAACATCAGGAGACACTTTTTCAGTGTGAGGGAGACTGAGCACAGGTTGCCTAGGGATGTTGTGGAGTCTCATTCTATGGTTATATTTAAAAGTTGTCTGGATGTGGTCATGGGTGACAAACTCTAGATGGCCCTGATTGGACCAGGTGTCTTTCAGATGTCCCTTCCAACTTCAGCCATTATGTGATTGTGTTCAAAATATATTTCCAGCTTTGTATTGTCATTAATTTGCTAACTGTATTTTCCATGTCCAGGTTTGATTGATAACTAATTGAAAATTAAAAGGGGAGTGACTACATGCCTCATTTCAGAAACACAACATTTCAAACAAGAGCAAATTATGTGATTCCAATCAAGGTATAGGAGTCTCATTCTAATATTTATCTTTCTCTGTTATCTCAGAGATGTAATATGTAGGATATGCCCCAAATGTAACAAGCACATTAGCATCTAGAGTCAAGGAATTACAGATCAAAAATAAAATATAAATCATACCTAAGTTTTGAACATAGAAACTGATCCCAATAAGTACATTTGACATTTTATGCTAATTTTCTAACATTTTTTTTCCTTGGAAAACACTGTTGTGTTTGAGCTTAAAGAAAAATTGATTGAACTTTACCAAAAATACAATGTACAATTAGATTATTTTTATTTTTTTAGAATGAGACTCATTAATATATAGGTAATACTGATGAAAACAAACAATTTTATGTTACAAATGGAAGGTAAATAGCATATTATATAATCAGTATCCAAATTTTACAATGAATGTTTTTCTGACCTTGATAAATAACATCATTTGTTACTATTAAGCTGCTGGCAGAAATATTTACATGGCAGCTTGCATTTTGCAGTTCCAGAAGAACGATTTGGAGCTCAGTATATATGTTCTTTTTCTACTTCACTGACAATTAATAGGTTAAAAAAGTTCTAACCTTATTTGGAAATCTAATTTATTAAATGCTATCACAGTAATCTTGCAGCCATATGTAGGGTGAAAATGCTTAGATTTTCCTATAAAACAACAGATTGGAATATTCCTTCTTATATCAGAAATGAACTCATTCATCTAATAACAACACCCATCCATGCACATTATTGATATAGTAAGAGAAATATTCTGATACTGGTAATAATATAACCTCTTTGATAAGTGATTTAATTTTTTCTTGGATGTTTTATGAATTCTTGACCACTTAATTTATTATTTTGGAAGAACTTCACACATTACTTCTACTCTTTGTGAAAGTCCTTAAGAATGACTGTAATCTGTGAAAATCTAAGTTTTCAACTTTTTGTCATAAATTTCACTATGGATAAGTGAATTCTGATAGAATTGAAGACTACAGGTAGGACTAGGCCTGGGAGTAAAACCCATCATGATTACAAATCAAAACAATTTAATGTTGATGCATCTTGAAATGTACCTTTCTTTTAGTATTTTGGGAGTGGGAGTTAACTTTTAATTAGTTGTTAACATCACTTAAGATGTCTATCTTATTAATGTAAGACTCTTGCTACTTTGTTGACAATATCTTTACCTGGTTTTAAATTTAATTTGTACATGTTTATTACTCATATACATCTAGTTAGTACTTTATTTGTGCAGTAGTATAAATACCAAGCCTAAAAATGCTCATGTTATGAACTGAAATGTAGGGCTGCATAAATGATCAGTTTTGCATTCTCATCTTTTTTTTTTTCATCCTTCCCTTCCCTTCCCTTCCCTTCCCTTCCCTTCTTAATTTTGAGGATGTAGAAATGTCAAGACAAATCTAATCTTATCTCATCTTTCATGAGAAAAAACCTGAAGATACAGATTAATGTCAATGTTCAAAATCTCTCTTCTATAAGAACAGACGTCAGTCGCACTTCCTTCCTCATGCTCTTTCTTCCACACTTCCCTTGATCTGTTCCTCAGGGTCTAGGAAAAAACTGACAAACATTGATTTGGAGATCCCACAGATGGGTTCATAGATTTTGGAAGCAATGCTGCTAAGGCTGACACTGATAACCCTAGTGTTACAGCCAAGTCCAGCTGAGCTGTGTGACTTTCTGAAAAGATCTACTGGCATCTAAATAACTTGTGAACAGCATGATTTATTAGATTACACAAAGCAAATTTCTGCACTCAAGCCATATCTTTGGTGCTCTGTCCTTTATTGCCAAGTCATTAACTTTTCTCCCTTAGTTTCATGTGAAGCTGAGATAAAATACTAAGTACTTAACATCTGTGAAGTACAATATAAATGACAACAAACACCAAAACCACACATCATTGCCCTGCAGTGTAGCTGGTAGCCTTAGAATTTGGTTCACTCCTCACTCTCTCTCAGAAAGCTATCTATTTCATTGTCTCAGGAATTTTAAGAAATGCAAGACTCATTGCCCTGTTCACAAGAAATCTAGCAAACTTAGAAATTGTATTCACGATATTCTTGTTGTAAAAAAAAAAAAAGTAAAATTTTAGTAAGACTTGGCAGATCTGAACAAATCAGTGAATTCTTTCCACTGTCATGCTAGCAGAATGCACACTAGTGTGACTGTAAAGACAGAAATTTGACAATGACAGTTAACAATTAGTCTTCTGTTCTACAGTGCGTTCTAACAAATTGGTATAATGGTCTCATTAACTAATTTAGCCCTATGTATATAGCAGAATATATTTTATGGGAGCTATTATGTTTCAGCTTCAATTTCTACAATGATAAGACCTTTGGTCTTGATGGAGTGACTCCTGATCTTTATCTGGCTAAATCAGAAGAAGGCAAGTGTCAAGATTCATTGACCTTTTCTGATAAGAAATGTAGAATACTAGATATTACCTGGGAAGAAGAAAAAAAAAAAAAAAAGTCTGACATTTAAAACTTACTGGGTTTGGGATTTTTTGTTTGTTTTGATTTGGTTTAGGTTTGGAAACCCAATGTGAACACTAACCAGCTATGTTTAATATTCCCTGAGACATTTTTCCCTTGGGATTTGATTTCAAAATGCCTCAAAGCTGTGTCCTTAGAGGAATATATGTTCAAGAAACTGATGTAATAAACCTCAGTCCATTCATTGTTATACCCATGAGAGTCAGCAACAAATAAAAGAAATCTGCCTTTTCTAGTCACAAAAAACATACTCTTTTGCTTTTTTTTTCTTTCTTTTTCCTGTCCAAAGAAAATAATAGTGTTCATAAAGATGTCAAAAGCTAAGAAGGTTATGCTTTGGCTTCCAGCTATACCACTGTTAAGATTCAGACTCAACAGATAACTTCTCCAAAATATGAAGTGATGAGATCCTGTATTTAATTATTAAAGAAAAGTCAGTTTAAAAACCTTGAGAATGTTGATGCAATGCAGAGAAATAGGCATATTTTCTCTCTTACATTGAGCTTCTTACCATAAATTGAATATGATAATCTCTTCTGCAAAAGTTTACAAGAGAGAATCTCTTCTGTAAAAGCATCTAAAGTATGAGTTGAATTACTGAATTACTGAATTATTTTTAGAGTTGGAAG